>CM077095.1:34152912-34380832 GCA_039513925.1 Platanthera zijinensis
AAAGAGCATCCTAGAAAAAGCCGGGGAACATTCAGGAGACTAGAAAATGGGGCGATCAAACGATAGTGAGTTTGAGATTTCCTATGTGCCCATAAACAGCCTCCAAGCACAGGTATTAGCAAATTTTCTAGTTGGTAATACTGCAGAATTTATGTTCTGATCTCCTAGAGTAATCTCCTCTAGCTTAAGCAATCTTTGTGGATGAGGCTTCAGAGAAGAAAACTCCTCTGGGGGAAGGTTTGGTGCTCATCAATCCAAATGGAATCAATCTGGAGCAAGCTATAAATTTCTCTTTTCAAATGACAAATAACCAAGCACAGTACAAAGCACTTTTGGTCAGCTTGAGATTTGCTAGAGAATTGGGAATCGAGCGTGGGCATGTTAAAATAGATTCTTTGGTGATGGTGTTGCAAGTACTCGGTATTTTTGAGACCAAGGAGCCGACCTTGAAGAATTATTTAGTACTGGTCAAGGTAGAAATTGAAAGATTTAAAATCTTCACCATCAAACTTATCTTGAGGATGCAGAACATGCAAGAGGAGATGTTATCGACGTTTGGTCTCCCTTCATAAGAGATGACCTCAGAGCTCTTTCATCTATCAATAGAGGGAGGGGAGTTGATGCAGGTTGACCAACACCCCTCTTCATTGTATCCATTCATTTTATACCTCTCAACTGGAGAATTCCATCTGTCAGTGAAGGATAAAAGGAGATTCAAGATTAAAGCCGCAAATTACTATCTCATCTCTTGGATTCTTTATATAAAAAATTTTCTATCACCAATGGAAAGATGCATATCAGAAGAGGAAATTCTAGTTGTTCTCCTAGAAGTTCACTTTGGCGAATGCAGTAGCCACTTGGGAGCAAGGACCTTAGAAAGAAGAATTCTGCGGCAAGGATACTTTTGGCATACAATGAAGAAAGACATTAGGTCCTATGTGAATCGATTTGTTCAGTGCCAAAAGTTCGCCCCACTTCAGCTTGAGCAAGCGCAATAACTCAAATTAATCACAACACCCTGGCCCTTCGTAATTTGGGGAATTGATCTCCTTAGACCTTTTTTATGAATAGCAGGCAGCGGCGTTTTATATTAGTTATGATTGATTATTTCAGCAATTTGATTGAAGCAAAAGCATTGGCAAGAACCACAACTCAAATAGTGAAAAACTTTTTCTGGAGAGAGATAATTTGTAGCCATGGAGTTCTAATGGAAATTATTACAGATAATGGGCCACAGTTCAACAATGAGGAAATAATTAACTTCTACAAACCGGTCGGCACAGAATTGTGATTATCATCAGTGCATCATCCTAAAAGTAACGGTCAAGTAGAGGCAGCTAATAAGAATATACTCAACTTGCTAAAAAAGAAGGTGCAAAATCTGAAAGGCAATTGGATGATGAGCTCCCTTCTGTTCTGGAGACCCTGAGAACAACACCATCATCTACAATTGGGGAAACTCATTTCAAACTCTCTCTTGGCTCGGAGGCTCTCATCCCTATGGAATTTGAAGTCCCAACTCCAAGGGTCTTGCTTACCAGGCACAGTTTGGAGTATTGGTTAAGATCAATAGAGAGAGGATGAAATGTTATCTTGATCAAATTGAGGAGATCCGGGATGAAGCCGCAATCAGACAAGAGGAAGTTAAGCGAGGGTGGCGAGATATTTTGATCAAAATATCAGGGTCAAACATTTTCAAGTGGGAGACCTTGTTCTAAAAAAATGTTCACATAGCCGCAAGAGTTGGTTTAGTAGGAAAGCTTAATTAAAACTGGGCCGGACCATTCATTATTAAGGAGTTCTAAAGAATGGAGCATATCGACTGCAAACTTAAAATGAGGAAGGAATATCTCACACTTGGAACAGAGATGATTTAAAGCGGTTTTATTCTTAAATGATGTTTCCTCATTATTTGTTGTACTTATTTTTAATGATTATATTATTAAGAAGGCTTCCTACTAACACTTTTATTTGACAAGTCAATTTTCTTCTCTAATTGTAACTTGAGATTAACGGTCACTAGATCAGGAGACATCTCCGTATCCAGCTAAAACCCCCACCATAATTGTCGTCATTAGCATAACACCACAATGACTACATGATGCGGGGAGATTTTGCACCATGTAGTGGGAGCTTGCAGATTCTTATGTGGTGGACATCCGGATTACAAATCCTACCTGGTATCTAACCCCACCTCTGCATTTTGGAGGGACATGGTGGGTATTAGCTCTACTATGCATCATGAGGGATATCGTTACAGCTTTGATTATCCTTGATGAAAGCAATGCCATCGAGCGCATCTACCCATAGATCATTGATGAGTCGTAAATATACGCATATTTTTGTTTTTTATTTAAGTTGTTTTATTATTATTTCATAGTTTTTTGTTTGTTTTATTTAAAAATTTGTTTCTTTTTGCAAATAATTTCTAACTAAGCTTTACTTTTGTTTTTCTTGAATTTTGCATGAATTTTGTGAAATTTTCATAGGTCACGCTCGTGTCGCACAGGTCACGCCCATGACAGGGCTGGTTCCTTTTATTTTTTCACCAAAATAGGTTATCTGCTGCGAAATGGCAAGTCACGCCCGTGTCTATGCTGACACGCCCGTGTCCATGCTAACATGCCCGTGTCACACCCTTAATGATCGTCGACTTCAACCCGCTGCTCGACATTCAGCCATGATCAAAGCAAGCATGACACGTCCTTGTTTGAGCCCGACACGCCCGTGTTGATGTCGGCAATCGACCCCTCTAGCCAGCAAAGTTCAAATTGATTTCTTCCTCCCAGTAGTCAAGTCATGTCCCCCCTACACGCCCATGACAAGCTTGTAATGCCTGTGATGATGACGTGTCACTTCCTAATGCTTCAAAAACAATCCAGCTCACTGGATTTTGCCAAGTCAAACACGACACCTCGACACGCCCCCTGACACGCCCGTTTTGTAGGGTGTGTCAAACCCGTATTTTTCCGTATAAATACCCAGTTTCTGTATACACTCTTGTTCTTTTTTTGAACCATCTTTGGTGTGTTTTGTTGGCTTCCCTTGTGCACTTCCAACCAAATGTAAGGAGGCTTTCTCCTCCCCCTTCATGTTTGTTTTAGCTTTTCCTTTTGCCTTGTAATAGCTTGTGATAGTTTTAATCATGGAATTAAAGGTTGTTTTCTTCTTTCTCTCTCAACATGGAATGAAAATGTATTTGGGTGGCTCACTTTCTTTCTCAATTTTACCCTTATGTTCATCTTTGTTTTTTCATTTCTATGAAAAGTGCGTGTGAGTTTGTGAGTGATGCTTTTATTTTTTTTGTTTATTTTCATTATGCAAAAGTGTTAGGATAGCTTTTATGTTTTAGGTTTTAATTTTAAGTTTTATGTTTCTTTTGTATGAAATAATATAAAATATATAAAGTTATGATTCCTTTTTTATATAACTTTGATCTTAGCCAAGTTAGGGTTGTTTATGTTCTATTTTATTTATGTTTTAGTATTTAGGAGTTTTATGTTTTCATCTTTAGGATTTTACAAAAGTGAGCTTAGAGTGAGTTTGTTTTTTTTTCTTACTTCGCTTTTTAGGAATGTAAAACTGTTTCGTCATTTTCTGTTTATTATCACTTTTTCCTCACTTTTGTAAGATCATAAGAATGAAAATGTTGTCATTTAAATTTTCAACTCATTGTACTTTTGTTTTAATTTGAAAAACAATTTGGTCTTTTAATTTTTATTTCATCCTTTCTATCGTTTTTAACAAATTCTAAGTATAGTAAAGTAGTTGTTTTATATTTTATGTAACTTTGTTTTTTTCTCTTATTTTTACTTAGTGTGTGTGAGCGTATGAGGATAGGTTTATTGCTTTAATTCTCCTGCCCACTCATTTGAGCCGGGACTCGTAATTTTATCGCTTTCTCAATCATGTAGAGTGCGTGAGTGTAAGAGATAAATTTTGATGCTTTGATTTTATCGCTTTCTTCAATTCATGTAGAGTGTGTGTGTGCGCGCCTACTCGTTTAGAGTTAAATGGAACATCATTTTAATTTCCTGTCTACTCATTCGAGTAGGACTTGTCATTTACCGTCTACTCATTTGAGTAGAACTTGTACTTGCATTTATTTCCCGCCTACTCGTTTGAGTAGGACTTGCATTTATTTCCCCCTTACTCATTCGAGTAGGACTTGTCTTTACTTTATTTATTGTTTTGAAGAGTGCGTGAGTAATCATTTTAGTTAGCATTTAAATTTTATTTCTAAATGTTTGTTGTTTTATGTCTTCTTTCTTATTACACTTTAGAACCTAGTTTCAAACTCGCGGATCATTAAAACCATAAAGCCGTCCCCATACCGATGAGTGGCTAATTGTCTTTAGCCCTTGACATCGAAGAGCATTGGGACATATAAAATGATTTGAAATAATTATAGTTCTTTATTTTCACTTGAATATTAGGACTTAAGGTTTACCCCGTGTTAACGACGCGTAGGACCACATAATCTATATGTGGGCTCTATTTTCGTTATCCATATGCTAGCTAGCCAAGAGGCTGTGTGTATGGACCGATCCCCCTTGGGTAAAGCATAGTTCTACCGGATTGGGTTCCCCACCCAATAGCGGGGTTCGTAGCGTAAAGCGGGGGTTAAGAGGAATCCTTCGTCGGACTAATGTTCGGTCGAATTGTCATAGCGTTTAGGTGAGCAATATTACCTAGAGATAGGTGTCCTCAAATTTTTGGAACCTCTCCGGCCAAGTGCCTTTTATTCATTTGAAAACTATATTCAATAATTATTTTAAGTTATTTTAGTCTTAATCTGATTCGATGCCGAGCATTAACCCTTCATCGAATAATTTAAGTAATTTTTCAGCTTTCTTTTATTTCCATCTTTAAGTGACAAACAAAAATCCACCTTACTTTCAGTAAAATAATAGTCCTCCTGGAGGAGTAGGAATAATCAAACCGACCCCGAGAACATTATGACCTCGGTATTCTCCCGATTATCGAGTACTACATGCGATAGGTGCACTTGCCTCCTTTTGTTAGAAACTTCAATCTTCTAGCAGGTCCGCGACGGTCGACTCATCGAACCAACCACCCAAATAAGAGTCTGCTCGTGGGTCAATCTAGTTTTTGGCCCCGTTGCCGGGGAGCGACGGTTTTTATTTCGAATCCGGGACTCTATTAGTTTTTCTTTATTTTCATATATATAAAAAATACTTAAAATCACAAATCTTTATACTATAAGCAAAGAGGTCTTTGTTTTGGTGTAACATTTAAATTGCCCAAAATACCCTCAGCTATGGTGTAACTTTAATAAACCCTAAATTGCCCTTCATTTTGGCTGCTTCCCTCCAACATTACCCACCATTTGATCAAAAATAATCAAAGGTCACGGATCATTTATAATAACAGGCCACGGATCAGGATTTCCGGACCGCACAGGATTTCCGGACCGCACGATGTATAACAATCAAAGGCCACGGCTTCGTACACTCCAGAGCCACGGATCGAGCCATTTCCTAAGGGTTTTTAGCTTTACAGTTTCTCAAGGCTCGCCATTTCCGCCCGCTCCAAATCCATCGCGAGTACCTGTCGACCTCCCGCGAGAAGAGCCGAAGGTGGAGATGCTTCGTTGCATCGCTCATCCACGCCGTCCCAACGCCAATCTAGGGTAAGAGCTCTTTGTTATTCCTCCGCCACCGACTTCGCAGATTTTCCCTCGATGTAGTTCTCCTTTTCCCTTCCCTCCGTCATTCCCGACCTAGGTCTCACTTCCTTTTGATTTCTCAGTGCAGGATTTGGGCGTCCAATGTTTCTGAAACTTGACACCTTTACCTAAAGTAAGACCACATGATTCTTTCACTTTTTTTGTGATTTTTGCATTTGTGAATCTTATTTCTTCTTCTTCACCGCTAAGGATGAATTTATTTGGTGAGAAACTCCTCTATAACAGTGCAGGATTTGGGCGTCCAATGTTTCTGAAACTTGACACCTTTACCTAAAGTAAGACCACATGATTCTTTCACTTTTTTTGTGATTTTTGCACTGTCATATTTCCTCTAAATCTTATTTCTTCTTCTTCACCGCTAAGGATGAATTTTTATTTGGTGAGAAACTCCTCTATAATAACTGATAATAACTGTAATATCCACTTCTGATTCCTTTTTTTTTCTGCATTACCATGCTTCCTCTAACTCCCGTATTTTACTTCACTGTTAGTGCTGCATTTATTTTGGAAAAAGCTCCTTTATAATTACATGCTCTCCTCTATAATAACTGATAATAACTGTAATATCCACTTCTGATTCCTTTTTTTTTCTGCATTACCATGCTTCCTCTAACTCCCGTATTTTACTTCACTGTTAGTGCTGCATTTATTTTGGAAAAAGCTCCTTTATAATTATTTTACATTTCCTCTAACTCTTTGCCTTCAATTATTTTTGAGAATTTTCTAAAAAAACATCTATAGCTGTTGTGGTCTTAAAATGTTTTATTTGATTAAGACTTAATTAAGAGTTTTAGTTCAGTTTTTAAAAATTATACATGCGACATAATGTGGTCAATATTAAATCTAAGATGGGAAAACTTATTGGTGCTTTAAAAATCTTATCTCTTGAGTGGTATTATTTAGTTCAGCTCTTGAATGACTCTTGCCCTATTTCTTTTAACAGCCACTACATTGGAATTTTATATGATTATCAATTCCTATATAGATGCATTCCTATCCTTGATGAAATTTACCTGCATACATTCCTATTATTTATATCGGGATTCACTATTACTTTCTGAGCTGAAATTATATATAATTTGAGGAACTATGATACCTCTATTTCCTATTATCAATTGATTCATCTAACACCTGCTAGAATGAGAACTACTCATGTGAGCATTCATCTAACTGATTTAATAAAAACACAACTGCACATTTAATAAAACACAACTACTCATGTGAGCATTCATCTTATCTTCTTATTCACTTTGAGATTTATTTAGATTTCTTCCTCATTTGTTTCGATTACGATGGATTTTTTACATGCATTCTTCATTTTCATGTTTCCTAGGTAATTGAGTGACCTCCATTGGCTTTTGTGGGAAGACAGTGAATGCCAATATTTTGTGGGAGCGCTCGATAAGCAACGGCTTTTACCTTAATAAGAGTTTCAACATCAACGCTCATCACTCGGTACTAAGCCTTCAACATTCATCAAAGGTAAACTGTCTTCATATTTCTTTTGTGACTTTCAATGGATTACTTCCACACTATGCGGTTTTTTTTTTGAATGAAACTTTATTAGGTTTAGGAAGCCAGATAAATTGATTTGTAGGTTTTACTCAGCTACAGTTTCCCATTTCTTAGTTAGTAGGCTTAGGCATGAGTTTCTTTTTCCCCATTCTACTTCTAATATAATTTCAGCCACAGAGTTCATTGTGCTGTATTAGGCTTATTCTCTATTATATAAGGAAACCTCTAATGCCTTCATGGTATAATATTTAAATCCCAAAATGTCCTCATAAAAAAAGTTTTTGTGGGTTAAAATAGCAGTAAATACACCTCATACATAGCTAACAAATATACAATCAGATCGTTTACTATGAGCATAACAATTATAGTTCATCATGGTACAATCTCCTTACCTTTGGTGTACAATCTCCTTCTCTTTTCCTCTCCCAGTGATACCTTCTTATTTGTTTGGCTCAGTCAAATGTTAAATGCGAGCTCCCTCTCCTGGAATTTCTCTGTTTGTGATACTCAAATGTTACAGTAGCATCTAAGTTTCAGATTGCAAATACCAAAATGATTCTTAGAACTAATGTCAATATCAATCCTATTTAAGCGATTAATAATTTCCCTCGCAGGCCTGGTACGGTCGGCTTGGCTGTAGGGGCATTGCCCCGTGTACCCTGAATGGAATTAAATTTTATTTGAATTTGCTTTTAGGTTATTTTTATCAAAGTTACAGTAGCATCTGTGTTGAGGATGTACTTAGATACCCTCTTTTAAGTAACACTTATGTACTTGCCAATCAAAATATCCCAAAATTGCAAATAACGATTATATGTCTGCAAGAAAACAGATAATTCATGAGTTAATTACATCACATCGCAGACACTTGGAGATGACCAACCAATATCATGCTGAAGCATCGTCGTCGTTGCCAAATAATGGTGAACCAGTCCAACATAAAAGAGGGAGACCTTCAACTTCAACAACATCCGCTGAGCAAACTAGAGAGTCAAGCCGAGTGCATGTTAGTAATTGGAGACGGTCATTGACTACAGAGCAACGGAGGGCACTCAATGCAAGGCGAACACAGTCGCGCTCTTCGTTGACTTTACCAGTGGTTGTGGAGGTCCGACCCAACGAGCCAGAATCTATAAATCAAGCTAATGAAATTGAAGATAATCCTTCTGCCAGAACTTCACAGATAACTAATCAAAATCAGGATAATCCATACCAGCATCAAACTGAAGGTCAGTCGTCATTGCCAAGCCAGGGTGGACCAGTCCAACATAAAAGAGGGAGACCTTTAACTTCGACAACACCAACTGAGCAAACTCGAGAGTCAACCCGAGTGCGTGTTAATAATTGGAGACATTCATTGACTGCAGAACAACGGAGTGCACTGAATGCAAGGCGAATACAATCACACCCAACATTGATTTTGCCATCGGCCGTGCACGGGGGACCAGCAAATCCAGAACATCCACATCAGCCGAATGAAATTGAAGATGGTAGTCCTGCGCCCACTTCGCGGACAGGACGTCGAAATATAGCAAGAAATTACCGTTCCTCCGACAACGTCCGTGTCTTCCAGCTCCCACAACCAACCATTTGCCCTCACTGTGCAGCTCGATTATTCCACAAAGAAACCAAAAATTTATGCTGTAAACTTGGCAAAGTAATTTTACCTGCCATTCCCGTCCCCCCACAACTGTTGGCTCTTTACACTGATCAGACAACAAGAGGACGTCATTTCAGGCAAAATATACGTGCATACAACCACGTATTCTCTTTCACTTCCATGGGTGTTACACTTGACGAAACACTACCAGCTTTCAACCAGGGTTTGTACACTTTTAGAGCACACGGGGCTATATATCACAAAATTGGATCTCTTCTTCCTACTCCGGGGAACAGACCACGATTTTTACAAATGTTCATCTACGACACCGAACATGAGACATCACATCGTTTGGCGGAAAATAATGGACTCGATACTGAAATATTGAATGAGATCAAAGATATCCTTGATACACACAACCCATATGTCAAAACCTTTAGACAAATTGCTCAACACACGCAGTTACAGTCGTGTCAACTACTTATTCGTGAACGACCATCTACCGACCGACAATATATTCTTCCTACTGCATCTCAGGTAGCTGCAGTGTTGGTGGGAGCCGAAGATTTCGCTGAGTCTACCGATAGGGACATCAAAGTCCATTCTACAAGCGGGCATTTGACTACAGTCAGGGAGTACTCAGGTTTTTATGATCCACTACAGTACCCACTCCTGCTCTCGCAAGGTACTTTTGGTTGGGATTTAGCTTTGCAGACGGATCAGGGGTTACGTGTTAGTTGTTGTGACTACTACGCATGCTTGCTCCAGGTTATAAATTTCACGACTATTGGTTAATAGCTTGGTGTAATAGATTTTTACATCTCCTAATTTCATATAATTTGTGGCCTACTGCAGATACGCACAAATAATTCATCAATACTTCTTCGCGGAGGACGACTACTTCAACAATATGTTGTGGATAATTACATCAAAATTGAGACTCAAAAACTCAGATGGATTAGCCTGAATCAAAATAAAATTCGTGCGGAGCTTTATCAAGGTTTACAAGATTGCTTAAATGGTGGTGAAAATGATGCAGGTATATTTACTTGCTCAATCGTGCTTCTCAAACTGTTCTAACATATGTTGTCGCACAGTGAAGTCTTTCATTTATTCTATGTTAATTCTTTCATAATTCTGTTTGCTTAGGAAACATTGGGCGACGAACCGTCCTTCCGTCTTCCTTCATTGGCAGCCCTCGAGATATGTATCAGAGGTATCAAGATGCAATGTCAATCGTGCAACACTACGGCAAACCAGATATATTTTTAACAATGACGTGCAATCCTAATTGGAGTGAAATCAAAAATGAACTTTATCCAGGACAACTCCCGCATGATCGTCCAGATCTACTTACGAGAATCTTTCGAGCTAAATATGAAAACTTAAAGGATGAGATCTTCAATAAAGGTATCCTTGGAAAGGTGGTTGCGCACGTTCACATTATCGAGTTTCAAAAGAGAGGTTTACCACATGTACATATGTTGGTTATTTTTGATGCGGAAGATAAATTAAATACTCCAGATGAGTTCGATACTTTGGTTAGTGCTGAGATACCCAGTCAAGAGGCGGATCGCCCTTTATATGATGCTGTTCTGAAACATATGATACATGGTCCATGTGGTCACTTCAAACCGAATGCACAATGCATGAAGAATTTTGTGTGCAGTAAAGGGTATCCTAAGCCTTTTGCAGAGTATACTGTTCAAGGAAATGACTCATATCCTGTCTATCGACGTCGGGATGACAATAGTAGAACTATTACAGTTGGTCGTGGCGTTGTGGTGGATAATAGATGGGTCGTTCCATACAACCCGTGGTTACTCTTAAGGTATGATTGTCACATCAATGTGGAGATATGTAGTAGTATTAAGAGTATTAAGTATTTGTATAAGTATGTCTACAAGGGACATGATTGCGTGTCGTTTGAAGTTCGCCCTGCCCCTAATTATGATGAGGTGAGCAAGTATGTTGACGGTCGTTGGGTTTGTGCCCCAGAGGCACTGTGGAAAATATTTAAGTTTGAGATGACGAGGATGTATCCTTCTGTTTCGAGATTGCAAATCCATTTACCAAATCAACATCAGGTTCACTTCGGCAGTGAGGAAATGATTTCAACTGTTTTGGCAAATGAGAGAAACTCCAAATCGATGTTAACTGAATTTTTTCGTGTGTATAATGACGACCATGAGCGTGAGAAATACTTATATAAAGATTTTCCAAAATATTACAGATATCTATCTGCCGAGCGCAAGTGGATACCGAGAGTATCAACTCAAAAGGTTATTGGTAGAATATATGCAGTCAACCCAATGGAAGGAGAAAGATTTTACTTACGACTTCTACTTAATCACGTTAAGGGTCCAAAATCTTTTGAGGATCTAAAGTGTACGGGCGGTGTTCAATGTACAACCTTTAAACAGGCTGCAGAGCAACACGGACTTCTTGAAGAGGACAATAGCATTCGGGATTGCCTTGCTGAAGCAAGATGTTTTAGAATGCCAAATTCGTTGAGAAGGCTTTTTGCAACGATTTTGTTATATTGTGAACCAACATCTGTACAAGATCTTTGGGATGAGAATTTTGATAGTATGACAGAAGATTATACTTCAAGCAGCACTTCAAATAGCAGTTATCAGAAAGACAAGTTGCTTCATGATTTAGATGACATTCTCCAACAACATAAGAAAACAATAAAAGATTTTGGTCTGCCGGCCATAAGTGAAGGTTTTGAGGGTTTGCACCTCTTTTCTAGCCTAATAGAACATGAACGTTCGTTTTTAATATCTGATGATGACTTAAATTCAGTAAACTCATTTAATCCAGAACAGCTGTCAGCATTCAACATCATCAGTGCATCGATACGAAAACGACAAAATGCAATGTTCTTCTTGGATGGTCCAGGAGGTACGGGGAAAACTTACCTTTATCGAGCATTGCTGGCAACTTTCAGAAAGGAAGGGTTCATTATACTAGCCACAGCTTCATCGGGAATCGCAGCAAACCTACTCCCGGGTGGGAGGACTGCACACTCGAAGTTCAAAATACCTATCAGATATGAAATAATGTCGACATGCAGATTTAATAAGCAGTCTGATTTGCGTGAATTGATACAACAAGCCGGAGCAATTATTTGGGATGAGGCCCCAATGATTCATAAAAAGGCATTCGAAGCTGTGGATCGATCTTTCAAGGATGTCCTTGACGTCAATGAGCCCTTTGGCGGTAAGGTTATGATCTTCGGTGGTGATTTCCGTCAGCTGACACCGGTCGTCGTAAATGGAACAAAATCTCAAATTATTAGCGCAAGCATTGTTGAATCATATTTATGGACTAATGTTCGCATTCTTAGCTTAACAATGAACATGAGAGCTCACGACGATCCACATTTCTCGGAGTTCTTACTACGCGTGGGTAACGGTGATGAGCCAGCCATTTTAAATGATATGATTCAGATTCCAACCTCCATGGTCATACCTTGGGTAGATGAACGCTCTGTAAATACATTAATCGATGCAATATTCCCCGAGCTTGGTTCCCCAACAGATGTCAATTACATGGAAAGTAGAGCAATAATAACACCACTGAATGAAGATGTCAATAAAATAAATGAAAAATGTCTTGAAATATTTCCGGGAGAATGTAAAACTTATTATTCTTTTGACTCAGTAGTGGATGACACCCATAATTTATATTTGCCAGAATTCTTAAATTCAATAAATCCGGGGAATCTACCACCTCACGAGCTCAATCTCAAGAAAGGTTCACCGATCATGCTTCTTAGAAATATTGATCCAAAAATTGGGTTGTGCAACGGAACAAGACTTACATGTGTAAACTTTTCAAGAAATGTTATTGAAGCTGAAGTATTGAGTGGGGAGTTTAAAAGGCACAGAGTATTTCTACCACGAATTCCCTTGAAGAGCGCAGAGGATGTTAAGATGCCTTTCGAGCTCACTCGAAAGCAATTCCCAATACGATTGAGCTATGCTCTAACCATCAACAAATCACAGGGCCAAACAATTTCAAATGTTGGAGTATATTTACCAAATGATGTTTTTAGCCATGGACAACTGTATGTGGCATTGTCAAGAGGAGTTTCTGCAAATAGCACTAAAGTAATGGTTAAAAATGGTACATTGGAGGAGCACGAAGGAGTATACACTAGAAATGTGGTGTTTAAAGAAATATTCACAAAATTACATGTATCGAGCCAAAATACATAGATTGTATGGATAAATGTAACATTTTTAATATTCAAAAACTATACTTTTTCTTCTGTTTCTGTATTCAGTGTACTATTATGAATATAATATAAAGATATATCTGTATTTTTTTCTGCATTGTATTACTTATTCTAGACATGTTTGGAAGTTTTCACAAACGTTATCTCCGTCCACGATCGATATCTGAGACCACAAATAATATCGTCGCGCATGACCAGGGTTGCTTCCACGACAGATGTCGCCCCCGCCGAATGTCGCCCCAAGACGAATGTCTCCACCACGACGAATGTCGCCACCACGACGAATGTCGCCACCACGACGAATGTTACAACACTATCAAATGACGCTCCCACGACAAACGTCGCACCCACGACGAATGTCACCCCCTCGACAAATGTTGCACCCTCGACGAATGTCGCCCCCTCGACAAATGTTGCACCCTCGACAAATATCACCTACTCGACAAATGTCGCACACACGACGAATGTCGCCCCCTCGACAAATGTCGCATCCACGACGAATGTCGCCCCCTCGACAAATGTCGCCCGCACGACAAATGTCGCACCCACAACAAATGTCGTACCCACGACGATTGTCGCCCCCTCGACAATTGTCGCACCCACGCCGAATGTTGCCCCACTCGACAAATGTCGCACACACGACGAATGTCGCCCCCTCGCCAAATGTCGCATCCACGACGAATGTCGCCCCCTCGACAAATGTCGCCCGCACGACAAATGTCGCACCCACGACAAATGTCGCACCCACGACGATTGTCGCCCCCTCGACAAATGTCGCACCCACGCCGAATGTTGCCCGCACGGGGTCCCCCGTGCACGACTGCTTGTATATATATATATATATACTGCCCCCTTCGGTTGTTTTTTTAGGGTGTATGACCTGTGGATAATCTTCAGGCTCTGAAAATTTTGACTTCGACCCTGAGATCGACCGCTCTCTTGCGCGTATTTGATCTCAATGCCGAATTCCTTTTTTAGACCCCAAAGACTCCACTGGAGAACCCTCTGCTTCTTTTATGGCCGACCCTAACCCTGCCCATGCGGCCGAGCGTACAATGTCTTACTACGCCCGACCTAACTTGTATGACACGGGGTCGAGTATTATTTGTCCAACTGTGGCGAACAATAATTTCGAAATAAAGTAAAATATCATACAAATGGTGCAAAATGTTGTGTAGTTCGATGGACTGCCCGATTAGGACCCAAATGTACACTTGTCTAACTTCCTTAAAATATGTGACACCTTCAAGATTAATGGCGTCACTGATGACGCCATACTCTTGCGCTTATTTAGCTTCTCCCTCCGATCAAAATCTAAGGTCTGGTTGAATTCCCTTTCTCGAGGATGCATCACCACCTAGGCTGAATTAGCAGAGCGCTTCTTAACGAAGTATTTTCCGCCCGCAAAAACTACAAAATTGAGGGCGGACATATCTTCATTCGTCCAAAACTACTTCGAGTCTCTTTACAAGACTTGGGAATGCTTTAAGGAGTTTCTCCGTTGGTGTCCGCACTACGCGCTGCTAGCGTGGCTGCAGGTACAAATTTTTTATAATGGTCTTAACTTTCAAACGTGTATGATGATAGACGCAGCTGCCGTGGGGACCTAGAATAATAAAACCCCTGATGCCGCTCAGGCTCTTTTTGAATAGATGGCGACGAACGCTTACCATTGGAACATCCCTAGGGGACGTCCTAAGCCGGCGGCCGGCGTTTTTGAAGTGGATGCCACTGCTCTGTTAACACTTCAAGTCAAAATGTTAACGAAGCAGGTGGAGGAGATGGTTACTTCCGCCACCACTACGCCCTGGGCAAATTCTATTCTTCCCTCCCCTAACGTCTGCGCTTCCGAAGAGTTCGTGGACTTTTTGGGAAACTCAGGTCGTCCTCCCTTCAACCACAACAACAACCTATATAGTAATAACTATAATCCAGGTTGGAGGAATCACCCGAACTTCTCGTGGAGCAACCCAAACAATGCGTAATGCCCCCATCCCTATTTCGTGCCCAACTACTCTCCTCCCCCTCCTATGAAGCCGTCCCTGGTGGAGGAAAATTTTAATAAGTACATTGCTTTCAACGAATCAAATATCCGGAATATTACCGGATCGCTTAAAAATCTTGAACTCCAGGGTGGATAGCTGGCACGACTAATGTCAGAACGCGTGCAAGGAGCGCTGCTAGGGAACACGAAACCCAATCTGTGGGAGAACCTCAACGCTATAACCCTCCGTAACGGTAAGGAGGTGGTCGATCAAAAACGGATCGATCTACAGGTACACATATCTCCTCCTTCTCCTCTTCCCTCTTCTTCGTCTTTGTCAGTTTTACCAAATTTAAACGCTAAAATTAATTTAAAAATGCCCATGCCGTACCCTCATAAGATAGATAGGGAGCGTCAAGATGCCCAGTATAAAAAATTTATTCTATTATTAAAGTAAATTCATATTAATGTTCCTTTCTGCGAGGCTATCTCGCAGATGCCTAAATATGCAAAATATCTGAAATAACTCATTTCTAATAAACGAAAATTAGAAGATGTTTTGCATATCGCTCTCAATGCTCAGTGCTCGGCGGCAGTTTCAAATAAATTTCCCAAAAAGCAAAACAACCCGGGAGGGTTTTCCATCCTGTGCCTTTTTGGAAATGTATTGGTAAAATTCGCCTTAGCTGATTAAGGAGCAAGCATTAATTTGATGTCGTTCTTGCTTTTTAAAAAAATTAGGGTTGGGCATTCCGACCCCTACAAATATTCACATCCAATTAGCGGATCGCTCGGTTAAATTCCCCATCGGGGTAGTGGAGGACGTCCTTGTCCGAGTCGACAAGTTTATCTTCCAGGTAGACTTCGTCATCTTAGACATCGAGGAGAACGTCGAGGTACGAATAATACTCGGTCGCCCTTTTCTCGCCACCTCCCGCACATTAATAGATGTTAATAATGGACCTCTCCTCGTTTGGGTAGGAGATGACTCGGTTACTTTCTCTATTAATCCCTCGATGGAGGACTCTTCATCGAGCGACGATTTCTGATATAGTTTAGATACATTTTACGGAGACCGTTATTCTCCCGTTTTTGAGTAAATTTCTCTAGCTAACGATACTTCTGCACTCAAAAATTTTTATTGCGATGAGGACAAGTCTACGGAGTTGCCTTTTGAACTAATTGGTTCAAAAGACATTAGAATTAAAACCTCGCTAGAAGAGCCACCAGCCCTAAAACTCAAACCATTACCAGAATCCCTCAAATATGCCTTTTTGGGAGAAAATGGTACACTCTCGGTGATCATTTCTTCGCATTTGAGCGATTCAGAGACATCCGATTTATTGGAGGTTTTGCTTAAACATCGCCACGCAATTGCGTGGCAAATTTCTTACCTTAAGGGGATTAGCCCTTCTTTCTGCACTCACAAAATTTTCTTAAACGATAATTGCCGCAAAGCCATTCAGCCACAGCGACGTCTTAACCTAAACATGAAAGTCGTCGTGAAAGATGAGATAATTAAATTACTAGATGCGGGGATTATTTATCCAATTTCTGATAGTGCATGGGTTAGTCCCATTCATGTCGTGCCCAAGAAGGGCGGTCTGACCGTAGTGGCGAATGAGCACAACGAGCACATACCAACTCGTACTATTACGGGTTATTGTGTGTGCATCGATTATCGCAAACTTAATGATGCCACCAGCAAGGACCATTTCCCACTACCATTTCATGACCAGATTCTCGAGCGTCTTTCCGGTCATCCATATTATTGTTTTCTCGATGGTTTATCGGGGTTTTTCCAAATCCCCATTTCCTCCGATGACAAAGAGAAAAAAACTTTTACTTGCTCGTTTGGCACCTTCGCCTATCGAAGAATGCCATTTGGCCTCTACAATGTGCTGGCTACATTCCAAAGATGTATGCTAGAAATCTTTGGCGAGCTAGTAGAAGATATTATTGAAGTATTTATGGATGACTTCTCTGTTTTCAGACTCTCTTTTCCCGATTTCCTTAAAAATTTAGATCGTGTCCTCCAACGGTGCGAGGACACAAGCCTTGTTCTAAATTAGGAAAAATGTAACTTTATGGTTCGAGGAGGTTTGGTCCTCGGCCATAAGATTTCGATTAAGGGTATAGACGTCGATAAGGCCAAAGTAGAAATCATAGAAAAACTCCCTCAGCCAACTAACGTAAAATCTATTAGGAGTTTCCTTGGCCACGCAGGCTTTTATAGACATTTTATACAAGACTTTTCAAAAATCACAAAGCCTGAAAGTGAGGGGATAAGTTGTAAACTACTCTAAAGGGGGGTGAATAGAGTATTCAAATTTTATGAATAACTAGTCAGCTCCCTTGGAGTTTATTTGCGGAAAAAATAATCTGATACTTGAACCCTAAGAGCCTAACATAGTGAAGTGCACAAGTGAGAGAGTTAACTGAAATTTCAGTTTAACTATAAACCTATCACAGCAACTAGCAATCCTAGGTAGTTCTATCACAGCCACAGAATAAACAATTAAACAAAAACAGCCAGAGAGACACAGGATATATAGTGGTTCCCTCTAAATAGGTACTCCACTCTTCTACCACCCTGGTAGGAATCCACTACAGGTTTTTGCTAAGGTGCCCTGCCACCAATGATCTGATTCAGGTAGATCAAACAGACCCTTTGAGCTTTTGATAAGGATGCTCAACCACAGGTTGTTGATAAGGTGCCCTGTCACCAATGTTCACTTTTGAAGAGGTGTGAAAACTCTTTTACAAAGGGGTTGAGAGGGTTAGATTGTCTTCTCTATTGTTAATACAGATTAGAGAAGACTTGTGGATTCTCTAAAGAATCAAAGTCTCCCCCTGGCTCAGTGAAAGTCCAGGGAAAGCCTTTGCTTCAGGATGAAGGAGTTTCAGATATACTGAAACTAAATCCTCAGAGATCTGTAGACTGATTTTTATCAGATCTTCAGATTCTGGAATACGTGAAGCAGATCTGGAGCTCTTTCTGAAGTCTTGAAAACTCTAAGCAGATGCTTAGGAGACTTGAGAATGAAAGTAATTGCTCTGGGCTTTTTCTTCAGGGGAGCTTTTCTTCTTCTTTTTGTGAGATGGTGAAGAGTTGGTCTGAAGATGCTTGAGAGAATACAGCACACGAAAAATTCTCTCTATATCTGTGTCTTCTTATTTTTCTGAGAAAAAATCTCTCTTAAATATGTCTTCTCAATTTTCCTTTGGAACGGCTCTATTGATTTGAATTCTCGAGCCCTGCGACAGGTTATCTCAAAAATAGAATATAGCAATAGGAATAGAATGACCTATTAACTCTCTGTCAGTCCCAATAAGGAAATAAATGAATAGGGAAATATCTCAGCATAAAGCCTTATCATTCTTGGAAATAGCATACACCGCCAACGGCTAGAATACAGCCTGGCAATATATTTTGTATAACAGGACAAAAATGCTTTATCAAAATACGAAATCCCGTAATTTATGCTTAACATATTTGGTAATTAATTCATTTGAATTTAAGCCATAAATTAGCAAAAACAATCTTCAGAAAATCTTTCTAACCACACGCTAAAACACTTGGAAATAAACCAAGGAATAAAATAAGTGCAAATTGTTAAAGACAGACAGTAATCGTCGAACAGGGGTTCGATGATCGTCGACCTAGCTAACAGATCGTCGACTAAAAGCAGAAATCTGTCGAAACAGAAATCATCGACCAAAAATTGTCGACCAGCTCAAGATATCGTCGACCAACAAAGAATCTGTCGAAGCAGAAAACGTCGAACATCTCATGATGTCGACGACTAAGGCAAAAAATCTGTCGAGACAGAAATCGTGAAGCGAGAACAGGATTGTAGAACTGCTGATGGCAGATCGTCGACCAACCTTCAGAGCATAATAAACTTGCTCTGAGATCGTCGACCATCGGTCGACGATAATTGTCTTGACTTCAACGATTCAATAGCCCTGCTATCGTCGACCAATGATCGACGATCGCGAGGCCTCGTTCGACGATGGTCGAACGGAAAAAGCCTTAACCAAAAATACATCTAGAACTTCTAGCCTAAGCTCTAGGTCAGTTATAAACTGTCCTAGGGAAACTGAACAAGGCCTAATCATGATCATATATAGTTATATGGATCAAGAGTGGCTGGAAAGGGATTACATAAGCCAAATCACATCCAGGGTACCAACAATCTCTCCCTATTTGGGTTATGTTATCCAATCCGATCTAAAACTAATGCACACAATATCAAAAGCAGAGATTAACCAAAAATTTAAATCACAGGCAATCCACAGAAAAACATAAAAACATAAATCAGCAGAACTATAAAGTATCAAGCAGATTTATCAGAGGTTTTGGCATCAGATGAGTTCTTAGGGATTACAGCTGGTTTGAAAATAATTTCTCTATTTGGGTTTGCTGCTTGTCTTTTGGATAGCATTAGATCATGTTCACCAATAATTTTCTTTTCAGCATAGCTTGGCAAAACTGCAGCAGGGTGCAACTTCATGTATTCTTCAGAATTAAAAATTTCAGAGTTGACTTGAATTTTGCTGAGTTCCTTTTCTCTGAATTCAGACATAGTTGTATATGTTGTAGGGTCTAGTGCTTGAGCTTTGGCTCTCTCCATCATGCTTAGTGCAATAGAATCCTTAAATCTTGCCATAGAGGCAATTCTTTCAGTTTCAGTCATATCTGATGGAGAGGATGGTCTGTCAGTATCAGCTTGAGCTGCAATCTCCATGTTCCTTTGAAGAGCTGTGGCTAATTTGCTTGAGTCAAGAGGAATCTGTGCAGCCTTCTTAGGATCAGTTTCAGCATATAGAGATCTGGGAGGTGCAAGTTTAATGAACTTCTTGTGGGATTTCTCTGAATAGACCACTCTTTTTCCTTTTGTTTCAGCTGTCTCAGAAGCAGCAGGTTTCCTTGATGTGGAGGATGGACCTTTCCTGGGAGGAGAAGGTTTCCATTCTGGAACTTTCTTTTTAGGAGCAGGAGGAGGAGAGAAAGTAGATTGCTGAAATGTCATCTCCTTTATTTGTTCCATGGGAACATTTTCATTTCTTTTCCTTCCTTGTCCTGATACATCTTGGCCTCCCTGGCTTTGGTTACTCCTTCTCTAGTAAGACTTAAAGGTGTTGGAACTTGCTGATTTTGCAGAAGGGGCAGAAGAGAGACTTCTAGAGTCTCCAGCACCAGGAGGTGGAGGAGGACCTCTGGGGGGGAATTTCTGAATTGGAGTGTCATATCTTTTTGTTCTCTTTTTCTCTCTTGTCTGATTCTTTGAAAGTCTCATCCATGGTTGAAATTCCTTGCTCTTGGGATCAATTCCCTTCAGAATAAAATAGGGAACATCCTTGTCTGGATTAGCAGTAGGATGAGCAGATGCTTTTCTTTTCTTGGATACAGCCTTTTTCTTCTTCTGGGTACTATCAGAATCCTCAGAGTCATCATCATCAGAGGAGTGGGATGAGGTTCTGCCAACATAATCATCAAAATCTTGTTCTGAGATATCTTTGGCAGCTATAGCATGTTCAGCCTTTTCTTTCTCCTGCTTCTCTCTATCTTCTTTTTCTCTTGCTTCCTCAATGGCATCTTGCACAAGGAGGGCATCAAGATCAACATTTGGAGATCTCTTCCAGAGTTCTGATTCAGGATACAAGTCAGGAGCTATCCTGGGGACCAGTTCTGCAATAGAAGGAATGGGTAGAGGATAGGTAAGGATAGGTGGAGAAAAGATGACTGTATCTGCAGGGGCAGATGCTTTCTCTAGAGAGATGACTAGGGAATCCATATGAGAATTAGCCAACCCTTTAATGTACTCAGAGGCAATATTCTCAGCCACAAAGGCTATAAATTGTTCAAGGTTGAGAGTACCTGAGCTTGATTCCTTTTCAGTCATTTTGGAGGCATTCTCTGGTAAGTCTTGCACAGCCTCAGCTTCTTCAGCAGCAGCAGCAGTAGGGATGTTGATTGTGCCTGCATACAAAGAAAGATAAGTTAACAACCAAGTGGGAATAGAGTATTCCCCCAAGGTGAACAACAGCAGGTAATTGATAGAGTTACCTGAGATCTACACAGGATACCACTTTGCATCTAGGAAGGAGGTTATAATTCCTTCTAGATGTTCAGTGACATCAGGGATAGACACCTCTGCAAGGCACAAGAGGAGTGCCATACAGGAAAAGAAGAGAGAGTCCTTGACCAAGGGGTCATCAAGGTACTCAGGTCTATAAGGGACCGTTTTCTCTTGAGAAGGAGGAACATAAGGAGATGTGAGTGTGAACTCACAGTCTGAATTGAGAAAGGATTCCAAAGCATTATCAGAGTCAATGGAGATAGCAGCATCAACTTGCAACACTGATGCAAGATCATCAGCAGCTGAGATGGGAAGGAAGGGATAAGAGATTAACTCAAAGTTGGAGTTTGAATTAATTAGAAACTTAAATAAAACTATACCATCTGGTTGAGCAGTAGCATTCTCAAGTTGTTGAACAACTACTTCTGAGTCAGTAGTGTTTATTGAAACTTTTTGACACAAGTCCATGAGGACTTCCTCATTATTTTTCTCCGGGAGTTCTTCATCAGAAGCTAGATTCACTAGGGAGTGAATGTCTTTGTTAGATAAAGATATCAATTTAAAGTCCTTATTATAACCTTTAGAGGAAGTGTTTTACCTTCTGGTTGCTCTGGAAGCTCTTGAGGTTCTTCTACAATTGCTGTAAGGGGAAGAGAAGAGTTGTCCTGAAGGGTCAAGGCATCACCTGAGACCACTTCAACAGACATCTCCCCCTGCATGACTTCAGTGGGGACTGGAGTCATGCATCTTACTGAAGAGGGCTCAGCAGAGGAAGGAAGAGATTTGATGGCTTCAGAAAGGGCATTGATGGATGCAATGAGAGGGGCATTGGCAGCCTCAATCATTTTTTGTATGGATGGAGTGATGAGCTCTACAATATGTGCAAGCAATTCAGGAGTTATCTGAAATGCTGAGGATGTGGAGGTGGATGGAATGGAAGCAGTATGATCTACCACATGATCAAATGAATCATGTGGAGATGGGTGAACATCAACATGAGTGTGGGATTCATGTTGAGATAAGTGTGTGAGGATGGTAGCAGTTACCATGTCAACACTGGCTGCGGCTGCCAGATGTTGTGGTATGGGTGACTGGGGTGGAGATGCATGTAGGATGGAAGATGCATGTTGTGGTGGCACTGCAGATTGTGTGGAGGGTAATGCAGGAGATGAGGATGCAGGGGTAAAGAGGGAGGATGAAGGGATTGCTGAGCCTTCCCCAGCAAGCTGGAGAGTGGCTGAATCAGCCCTTGTGTCTGATGGAGGGTTAGGATCAACCCTGGCTGACTTCTTGATGACTCTCTGAGATTTCTTGAATAGAGAGGGGTCCAACCTCTTGCTGGCGTTGACTGCGGAGGGTGCAGAAACAAGCAGCAGGGGTGCTTTCACATATAGAAACACACCCAACACCCTGGCAAGGTTTACTTCTTTCTGATTGTTCTTTCTCCTTATTAGTTCAAACAGAACTTTTCCCCAGGCTATCTGCGTCTTATTCACCAAAACTGACATTAAGGCAAATTGTTGCATGTTGATGTTGTCGTGAGCAGAGTGCTTTCCCAAAACGACCTTGCCCACCAGGTCTGCCAGAAACTTGTACTCTAGAGACAGGTTTATCTTCAGCAGCTTAGCTGGAATACCCTCAGCATGGCCCATCACAGTTAGCATGCGGCCATATTCCTCTGAATTTTGCTTATAGTCCTCAGTACCGGTTGGTAGACCAAACAACTCAGTCAGAACTTCAGGAGTCAGAATGACCTCCTCTCCATTTATCTTTCCAGTCATCGCTTCGTCGCTGGAGGACGAGGTATATACCCATTCTCGAATCTCTGGTATATAAATCTTTGGTGAGAATGACATAAATTTATTTAGGCCTTGATCTTCACACAGCTGCAGAATGTCTTGGATGGGTTGATCACATCGACTGAAGGAATCGAAGTCGACACAGAATCCAGTGTCGAACTTCATTCCGAAGAGAACTGCAGAAGGAATCGCCATTAGATTGAAGAGAGAATGGCGAATCGAGATGCAAGGCAGGGGAGAAGAGAATCGCGCGGGAGTAGAGTTCGAGAGCGAATTCTAAGCCAAAAGATGGAATATGAAAAGACGGAGCGGAAGGACGACGATCTCCAGACCTAAATCGACTATCAGATATAAATCTGCGATCGTCGAACCCGGAACAAAATCGGTCGTCGAACAATGACCGACGATAGTCAATATTTGACTAAACGTAAAACATCGACCGACTACAAGCAATCACCACGATCGTCGATCAATATATGTTGGTCGACGATTCTCCACTCAGCACAGAAAATCTGTCGTCGACCATTGGTCGACGATAGATACCTAAGGAGAGATCGTTGACCAGTTGATCGACGATTTCTGCCTTACTACCGAACGAGTTGTCGTCGACTGTTGGTCGACGATAGTTCTGACCTGGTCGAAGATCGTCGAGCAGTCGTTCGACGATTTTAGACAGAAAACAAATCTATCCAAATTTTCACTACTCTGAACCATTAATCATACCAAGCTGGTTCAGGAAGAACAAATGCCTTTGTTCATCAAGGGGCTTAGTGAAAATATCTCCTCTCTGCAGGTCTGTGGATATAAATTCCATTGCTATCTTGTTCTTTTCCACATTATCTCTCAGAAAATGATGTCTAATCTCAATGTGCTTGGTCCTGGAATGGTGCACAGGATTTCGAGCAATTGATATTGCACTGGTACTGTCACACAGAATTTTTGTTTTTGAGTGTGTGTACCCATAATCCACTAGCTGATTTTGAATCCACAGGATCTGTGAACAACAACTAGCTGCTGCTATATATTCAGCCTCAGCAGTTGAAGTAGACACAGATGCCTGTTTCTTACAAAACCAAGAGACAAGTCTCTCTCCCAGGAACTGACAGGTCCCTGAGGTGCTTTTCCTGTCAACTCTACAACCAGCATAATCAGCATCTGAATATCCAATTAATTCAAATCCTGACTCAGCTGGGTACCACAGTCCTAAGTTAGGGCATCCCTTAAGGTATCTCAAGATCCTCTTGAGAAGAGTTAAGTGAGATTCCTTTGGGTTGACCTGAAACCTAGCACATAGGCATGTAGCAAACATTATGTCAGGCCTACTTGCAGTCAAATACAGCAGGGAACCAACAATGGCTTTATAGTTCTTTTGATCAACAGACTTGCCATTGACATCAGAATCAATAACTGCATTTGAGGCCATAGGTGTGCTCATTGATGAAGCATCAGACATTCCAAATCTTTTAACCAGCTCTCTGGCATATTTTGATTGAGAAATGAAGATACCATCAACACACTGTTTCACTTGGAGACCAAGGAAATAGGATAACTCACCCATGCTGCTCATCTCAAACTTGGAGTGCATTAGTTCAGAAAACCTCTTGCATAGTTTGGGATCAGTGGAGCCAAATATAATGTCATCTACATAGATTTGAACTAACAGTTGTGAGTCCTTATGATGTCTAATAAATAGAGTTCTATCTACTACACCTCTCACAAACTTGTGTTCTAGAAGGAAATTTGCTAAGGTCTCATACCAAGCTCTAGGAGCTTTCTTAAGTCCATATAGAGCCTTTTGGAGTTTGAACACATGAGTGGGTAAGGTTGATGAAACAAACCCTGGTGGTTGTTCAACAAACACTTCTTCCTTTAAATCTCCATTGAGGAAGGCACTCTTCACATCCATTTGGAAGACCTTAAATCTCTTATAGGCAGCATAGGCTAGGAAAATCCTAATGGCTTCTAGTCTAGCTACAGGGGCAAAAGTTTGATCATAATCTATGCCTTCCTCCTGTCTATAGCCTTGAGCTACTAGCCTAGCCTTATTCCTAACTACTATGCCTTGGGCATCAAGCTTGTTTCTAAACACCCACTTGGTGCCTTTGATCAGTTGGCCTCTTGGTCTTGGAACCAAAGTCCAAACTTTACATCTTTCAAACTGGTTAAGTTCCTCTTGCATGGCTATAATCCAGTGTGGATCAAGCTCAGCATCTTTAATGGTTAGGGGCTCAACCTGAGAAAGGAAACAAGCAAACATCACATCTTTGTTGAGTTGATGTCTTGTCTGGACTCCTACTGAAATGTCTCCAATCACTTGAGATACAGGGTGATCTCTAAGTGTGACAAGATTAGTAGGTTCAACAATGATCTGATCTTCAACATGTTCAAGATTTAATTCCTCATGTGGAATTTGATCAACTGTTGGAGCAGGTGCTTTAACTTGTAAAAGTTCTACATCAGATTCAGAATCTGAAGAAGCAACCTGAGGAGTTTGTTGGGGATGATTCTCCTGTGTGAGTCTCAAACCTTCCAAATCCTTACATACTCCTAGGACTTGCACTGTACTATTAGAGGAAGAGTCCTTCTCCTTATAATAAATGACTGTCTCATCAAAAGAGACATGTGCAGACTCTTCTATCTTAAGAGAGGATTTATTGAGGACCCTATAGGCTTTGCTTACTTGAGAGTATCCCAGAAAGACTCCCATTGAAGCTTTTGCCTCAAATTTTCTAAGGTATTCTTTGTTATTGTTATGAACAAAAGCAACACAGCCAAATACTCTAAAATAGTCTATTTTAGGTTTCACTTGCTTAAGTAACTCATAGGGAGTCTTACCCTTAAGTTTATGTATCAGACTTCTGTTCAATACATAGTTAGCTGTGCTAACTGCTTCAGCCCAAAAGGACAGAGGCATGTTAGCATCTGCCAACAATGTACTTGCAGCTTCAATTAGGGTTCTGTTTTTCCTTTCAACTACCCCATTTTGTTGAGGAGTTCTAGGAGCAGAGAAGCTATGTTTGATACCTTCCTTCTCACAGAATTCTTGCATAAGAAGAGACTCAAACTCAGTACCATGATCACTTCTAATCAAGGCAATCTGAGTAGAATACTCACTCTGTATACACTTTAGAAAATCTGTAAGAACCTTGAAGTTATCAGCCTTAGTTCTCAAGAAGAATACCCAAGTGAACCTAGAGAAGTCATCTACAATTACTAGAGTGTAAGACTTTCCTCCAAGACTCTGTACGGCAATAGGACCAAATAAATCCAAATGCAGCAAGTACAGAATCCTGGGAGAATCACTTTTATTAACTGATTTAAAACTATTTCTTGTTTGCTTACCTAATTGACAAGCTTTGCAAAGGCCTTCCTTCTTGTAGGGGCAAGAAGGTAAGCCTCTTACAAGATTGTATTTAGCCAACCTAGAAATGTTTTTCAAATTTACATGACTAAGTCTTTTATGCCAAAGGGTATTATTACTGGTTACTTCATTAAATAAGCATATTTCAGATTTGGATGAGTTAAAATCTACAACATAAACATTACCAATTCTAATACCTACTAACACAACAGTATTATTTAAAGCAATATTACAAGCAGTGTCAGTAAACCATACCTTGTACCCAGCATCACACATTTGGCTTACAGAGATTAGGTTGTGCTTTAGTCCAGAGATATAAGCTACCTTCTTGAATGTTACAGCTCCTATGGTGAAGCTGCCATACCCTTCAGTCTGTCCACAGCTGGAATCCCCAAATACAACTTTTGGTCCAAGCTTGGCTTTGAACCCTGACAGATTCTTCTTCTTTACTGTCATATGCTTTGAGCATCCACTATCCAGATACCATTTGTCATGTATGACTGGATAGGTCTTCACCTGCAAAGATATCAATTATATATTGTGGACCCAGGTTACCTTGGGTCCAGTATTCTTCACAAAAGAAAAACTAGATATAAAAGATTTTGCAGGCTTAGATTTATATCCTAAAGGGTGTGATCTCCTAGGTGGGATAATCCATTCAGTTAAAGGATTAAACGACCTAGGGTAGTGATTGGGATTTGCAATTCTGGAAGTTTGAAATTTATTTTCCAGCTTAAGTCCAGATCGTCGATCCACGGTCGACGATCGCAAGTCATATCGTCGATCATTTGTAGTAGTGCTATGTTCTGGATTCCACGATCGTCGATCACTGGTCGACGACTCAAGATGAGATCGTCGATCTCCTGCACCAAAGATATCATACTTGGTGAAGGTGTTCAGCGATCGTCGATAGACGTTCGACGATTGGTTTGACGATCGTCGATTAGTGTTCGACGATTTTTGTAAAGCTAGAAATTTTTTCTTCCTGTTCTCTTTCTTAATCTTATTCTGAATTTTCTTACATTTTTCAATTTCCTCAGTATTCTTTATTCCTGATTCAGAAATAAATTTTACTGGAGTGCTAAATCTCTCCTTTGTGAGGAGGATGGGTTCACTAGATGTAGCACCTAAGCCTAGTTTATCATTACCAACCCTAGTGTTTGCTATACTGGTTATTTCAGATAATTTAAGGCTTCTGCCATTTAATTGTTCTTCTAACCTCTTAGATTTAGCTAGTTCTAATTTTAGGAATGTTACTTCTTCTTTTGAGCTTTCTAATTCCATTTCTAATCTAATTATTTCAGTACTTTCCATGTCTAGTTCCATTATCTTTAATCTAAGTGACTTAATTTCTTTTTCAGACAATAGTAAATCTAAACATAGAGTTTTAAATTTTAATTTGAACTCAGGAGATGAGAAATCAAATGAGTCGATTACCTGGTCTTCCATAGAAGGATCTTCTTCATTGTCTCCTTCTTCTTCAGAATTCTCTGCAGCTGACAGAGAGCTGCAGGCATCAATAGCCATGAGGCAGACCTCTTTGGATTTCTTCTCTTCTTCTTCTTCTGAATCACTGGAGCTAGAGGAGCAGGTATCCTCTTCTGTTTCACTCCAGGTAGCAGCCACAAATCCCTTGTCCTTCTTCTTGTATTTGTGTGAGGAGGACTTGGAGTGGTGCTTCCTGTACTCTTTCTCATGTTTCTTCTCCTTGTGTTTCTTCTCTAGACAATCTGGAGCAATGTGTCCAGGCTTGCTGCAAACATAACAGATGATTTCTTTAGATGGAGTTTTGTCATACCTTTGTTTGTCCTCATACTTGGAGAACTTCTTTCTGAGGTCTCTTCTTCCCATGTTGAAGAACCTCTTGGCAATGAGTGCCAGTAACTCCTCATTTGATTGACTTCCTTCAGAAGTCTCAGTAGCCTTAAGAGCTAGAGAGTGCTCTTTCTTTGTAGGTGTAGGAGTTTTTACTTCAATTACAGCAGCTCTGCTCTTTAAAGTTTGCTCATATGACTTGAGCTTTCCCAACAGAGCTTCTGTGGAGAGTTCCACAGTGTTTCTTCCATCCTTGATGGGCCATATCCTTGAGTCCCAAGAGATGGGAAGGCACATCAGGATCTTGTCATTGACTTCTGACAAAGTTATCTCCTTGTCCAAAGACCTCAGTTCACTTATTATTGAACTGAGTCTTGTGTACATTGAGTCAATGTCTTCAGCATCATCCTTCTTGAAATTTTCATACTGAGAGGTGAGGTTGGATCTCCTGTCCTTCCTCTCATCAGCTGTGCCAGCAACTATGTGGTTGAGGGAATCCCACATAGCTTGGGCTGAGGTACATTCAGCAAGCTTCTGGAATATTTCATCAGACATTGTCTGAGCTAGGATATTCATTGCTTTTGCATCAGCTGCTTTTGCCTTCTTGTAGGTTTCATTGTAGTCAGGTGGTGGCACAGCACTGAGATCAGCAGAAGTGGAAGCAGCAGCAGGCCTAGCAGGTGGTCCTGTCAAAATAGAAGAAAAGATATCTTCATCAATAGAATTCATGTATAGTCTTATCCTGGCCTTCCATATGCCAAACTTGGACAAGTTGCATACAGGAGGTCTGGTGCTTGAATAATCCTTAGACTGGGCCATGTGTGAAAGTGTTTGTGAATGGTATCAGGAAACAACTTATCACAGGATCTTTTAACTCAGGTGTTAGCCTGTATGAACAGCTAACCTGCCTCTGATACCAATTGAAAGTGAGGGGATAAGTTGTAAACTACTCTAGAGGGGGGGGGGGGTGAATAGAGTATTCAAATTTTATGAATAACTAGTCAGCTCCCTTGGAGTTTATTTGCGGAAAAAATAATCTGATACTTGAACCCTAAGAGCCTAACACAGTGAAGTGCACAAGTGAGAGAGTTAACTGAAATTTCAGTTTAACTATAAACCTATCACAGCAACTAGCAATCCTAGGTAGTTCTATCACAGCCACAGAATAAACAATTAAACAAAAACAGCCAGAGAGACACAGGATATATAGTGGTTCCCTCTAAATAGGTACTCCACTCTTCTACCACCCTGGTAGGAATCCACTACAGGTTTTTGCTAAGGTGCCCTGCCACCAATGATCTGATTCAGGTAGATCAAACAGACCCTTTGAGCTTTTGATAAGGATGCTCAACCACAGGTTGTTGATAAGGTGCCCTGTCACCAATGTTCACTTTTGAAGAGGTGTGAAAACTCTTTTACAAAGGGGTTGAGAGGGTTAGATTGTCTTCTCTGTTGTTAATACAGATTAGAGAAGACTTGTGGATTCTCTAAAGAATCAAAGTCTCCCCCTGGCTCAGTGAAAGTCCAGGGAAAGCCTTTGCTTCAGGATGAAGGAGTTTCAGATATACTGAAACTAAATCCTCAGAGATCTGTAGACTGATTTTTATCAGATCTTCAGATTCTGGAATACATGAAGCAGATCTGGAGCTCTTTCTGAAGTCTTGAAAACTCTAAGCAGATGCTCAGGAGACTTGAGAATGAAAGTAATTGCTCCGGGCTTTTTCTTCAGGGGAGCTTTTCTTCTTCTTTTTGTGAGATGGTGAAGAGTTGGTCTGAAGATGCTTGAGAGAATGCAGCACACGAAAAATTCTCTCTGTATCTGTGTCTTCTTATTTTTCTGAGAAAAAATCTCTCTTAAATATGTCTTCTCATTTTTCCTTTGGAACGGCTCTATTGATTTGAATTCTCGAGCCCTGTGACAGGTTATCTCAAAAATAGAATATAGCAGTAGGAATAGAATGACCTATTAACTCTCTGTCAGTCCCAATAAGGAAATAAATGAATAGGGAAATATCTCAGCATAAAGACTTATCATTCTTGGAAATAGCATACACCGCCAACGGCTAGAATACAGCCTGGCAATATATTTTGTATAACAGGACAAAAATGCTTTATCAAAATACGAAATCCCGTAATTTATGCTTAACATATTTGGTAATTAATTCATTTGAATTTAAGCCATAAATTAGCAAAAACAATCTTCAGAAAATCTTTCTAACCACACGCTAAAACACTTGGAAATAAACCAAGGAATAAAATAAGTGCAAATTGTTAAAGGCAGACAGTAATCGTCGAACAGGGGTTCGATGATCGTCGACCTAGCTAACAGATCGTCGACTAAAAGCAGAAATCTGTCGAAACAGAAATCGTCGACCAGAAATCGTCGACCAGCTCAAGATATCGTCGACCAACAAAGAATCTGTCGAAGCAGAAAACGTCGAACATCTCATGATGTCGACGACTAAGGCAAAAAATCTGTCGAGACAGAAATCGTGAAGCGAGAACACGATCGTAGAACTGCTGATGGCAGATCGTCCACCAACCTTCAGAGCATAATAAACTTGCTCTGAGATCGTCGACCATCGGTCGACGATAATTGTCTTGACTTCAACGATTCAATAGCCCTACTATCGTCGACCAATGATCGACGATCGCGAGGCTTCGTTCGACGATGGTCGAACGGAAAAAGCCTTAACCAAAAATACATCTAGAACTTCTAGCCTAAGCTCTAGGTCAGTTATAAACTGTCCTAGGGAAACTGAACAAGGCCTAATCATGATCATATATAGTTATATGGATCAAAAGGGGCTGGAAAGGGATTACATAAGCCAAATCACATCCAGGGTACCAACAAAGCTGCTAACTCGCCTCTTGGAAAAGGAATCACATTTAGTCTTTAGTACTGATTGTGAGTCGGCCTTTAATTTTAAAAAACAAAAACATATCAATTCCCCAATTCTAGTGGCCCCTCATTGGTCCCTTCCATTTGAAATCATGTGCGATGCTAGTTATATTACCTTAGGTGTCGTTCTTGGCCAATGCATAGACAAACACTTTCATCCAATCTATTACGCTAGCAATACGCTCACTTACGCACAAGTAAATTACACAATGACGGAAAAGGAACTCTTAGCCGTCGTTTTCGCTTTCGATAAGTTTCGCTCTTATCTAACGCTATCTAAAGTTATCGTTTTTACCGAACACTCTGCCCTTAAGTATTTACTAGCTAAAACCGACCCGAAGCCCCGCCTTCTTTGATGGATCCTCCTCCTTCAAGAGTTTAACTTGGAGATCTGGGATAAGAAAGGCGTGGAAAATCTAGCGGCAGACCACCTCTCCTGTTTAGAAAATCCGGGCGCGGAAGCGCTCATCGAATCTGAAATAAATGACAGATTCCCCGAGGAACGCCTTCTTGCCATTCGTTCCTCTTCATCATCTTCACCTCGGTTCGTAGATTTTGCGAACTATTTAGTCACGCGGGTGCTTACAAAGGAGTTCTCAAGTCAGCAAAAGAAGAAATTATTTTCTGACTTGAAAAATTTCTTTTGGGAGGACCCATTTCTTTTTTGAATCTGTGTGGACCAAGCGGTACAAAGATGCGTCGCGGGCGTGGAGTGCCTGCAAATACTTAGGCACTGCCATGAGGGTCCAGCCAGTGGGCATTATCAAGCCAAGCGGACTGCTCGGAAGGCACTGGAGGCGGGCTACTTTTGGCCCACACTCTTCAAAGACGCTCACAATTTTGTGTGTGCATGCGTTAGCTGTCATTGGTCGGGTAACATCTCTCATCGAGACGAGATGCCCCAAAACATATTTTTAGAATGGGAAGTCTTCGACTTATGGGGCATAGATCTTTTTTCGCCTCCTACCTTATTCTTATAAAAATATTTATATTTCAGTGGTGGTCGACTACGTATCGAGGTGGGTGGAGGCGCAAGCACTCCCTACCAATAATGCGTGAGTCATCGTTACATTTCTAAAAAAAACAATTTTCTTGCTTCGGCACACCTCGCGCAATTATTATTGATAGGGGAACGGATTTCTGTAACGCTCTAATGGCTAAGACGTTAGCTAAATACGGAGTCACGCACAAGCTTGCCACGCCCTACTACCCGCAAACAAGTGGCCAAGTTGAGGTAGTAAATCGAGAGATTAAACGCATATTAGAGAAAACTGTTTCACTTAATAGGAAAGATTGGTCCGTTAAACTAGATGACTCATTATGGGCGTATCGTACGGCATACAAAACCGCCACCGGTTGTACTCCGTTTCGATTAGTCTATGGTAAAGCGTGTCATTTACCCGTAGAACTGGAGCATCGTGCTCTTTGGGCTTTAAAACTCTTAAACCTCGACGCTAACTTAGCCGCTCAAAATAGAAAACATCAACTAAATGAGCTCGATGAATGGCGTGCAAACGCTTATGAGAGCAATAGGTTCTATAAGGAGCATTCTAAGTTATATTACGATCGAAAAATCAAGTCCCAAATTTTTTTTCTCCGGGCGATCTTGTCCTTCTTTATAATTCTCATCTTAGACTTTTTCCAAGTAAACTTAGATCTCGATGGTCCGGTCCCTTCTTAGTTGAAGATATTTTTCCATATGGGACCGTACCCGGAAAAAGGCTCGTTTAAAGTAAACTTTCAAAGGTTAAAGACTTACATACCGGGCGACTCAATGATCGAGTATAACGAAAACATATCCTTCCTCAATCTATAAACCCGCCAATATAGTCAAGCTACACGACTATAAACAAAGCGCTCCTAGGAGGCACCCCTCGCTTATCTTTTTCGCACTTTATTTATCATGTTTGCTACTTTTTTCTAATAACGCAGGGTTTCTAAACGGGCTTCCCCGAACACGCATCAGGGACGTTTCTACCCTCCCTCTTTCCTTTTATACATATTGCATTTAATTTTTCTTATTCCGCATACTTATCTTACAACATTGGGGATAATGTTGGAACTAAGTAGGGGGTGTTTTCGTGTTTTTCCTATTTTCTTTTCTGCACTTCTTTTATTTGAATTTCTATTTTCCAAAACAAAATTGAACTAAAATATTTAAAAAAAAATTTCCCAAAAATATTTAATTTTACTTTGTAAATATATTATTTTTTCTTTATTGTAAATTAATTCATGTAAATATTTTTTTTGTAAATACTCTTCCCTTTTCCCCTTTCTTTTCTCTCTCATCCTTGTAAATAACTTGTCTTTTTTTCTCCAAATTTTGTAAATAGAATGAAAATTTTCTTAAAAAATCAAAAAAATTTACAAAACTTAAAAATCCAAGAAAAATTGATTTTCGCATTTCATTTTCTTTACTATGTATATATTAAAGAAATAAATACAAAAACACAAAAAAAGATAATAACTTTAAATATTCAAAAAAATAAATATTTTATAAAATAAATAAATCAAATATATCATTCTTAATTTTCTTGCTATCCAAAAATTTTGTTTTGAGTTTATTTATATGAGAATTTGATATATTCTTTGTTCACTATTCATTTGTTAATTATAGATTGAAAAATTTAAATAGTTGGGGTTAAGTTTTAAAGAATTCATTATGCTTTGTTAAAAATAGCGAACTCGTTTTAGGTGTAACACCCCTATCCGTCGCATACCATATAGCAGTAGGTCCGGCCGGGGCCCGACGCCATATACTATGGACAGACCGGTTGGTTATGCGTTGAAACCATTCAACCAATCATGTCGTCCTACACAACACCTAGCGGAAGCAATTTATTAAGTTGCAAAAGAAATAAGAACCCAGCCACAACAGCATGAATGTCCACTATAAACTCAGGAATGTATACATGCATCAAAAGAGAAACGGCCTTAAGGCCTTACACTGTTCACTTAATAAAAGAAGTGTTTTCCAAACTTCGGCACGCAGGCCGGCCATACATGAAAATGGGAAACAAACATAAGCAATTAGGCCTTCGAGGGCCGGCACAGCAACAAGGGCTTTAGCCCGCTATTTCCCGCTCTGCTCCGCAGCACCTGCAAGTCACAAACCACCGCCCGGTGGCAAACAATAGCAACGGTCAGCAATGCTGACCAAATTATAACGAACCCGCCCCCACATTCAGGGCGGCAATGCTCTTTCCCTGCACTTTATTAGCATAGGCAATTTTATAAAGTATTTGCACTTCACCACAGGCGTTGGCTCGCACTGCCACACACCCCGTGCACTCAGGGCACATTCTCGGCGAACCGGCCAACGTCACGTCAATTCAAGCCATAGACGTTCCCAATCCACCACCGCCTCTTGGACGGTCATCCATATGAGCATTTTGCCTTCCTGGCCTTGGTCACGGCAATTCAAGCCATAGACCACCGAAGACCCTCATCCATGCCAACGGTCCTACCGAACGACATAGACCGAGTACGGTTCCGCCTGACCCGTGCTCACACCGCAACGGCAATTTAAGCCATATGCGCGGGTCAAGACTCACCGAGTCCCGTTCCCACCACAATAATCACATAACCCGGTTATGTTCACGTTGGCTCCCCAACCACCGTGTTGGCAAAACCCGCTTTTGCCCAGTTTTTCGGGTGCACCTTGGAGTTAATCTCTAAGTCTCCCTGATGCAATCTACCACGTAGAAAACCCGAAAACACCCAAACACCCCGATTCTGGCACGGTTCAAATGCAATGCAACATCACCGATCCGGACCAATATGTCCGAATAGGCTTCACACACAATGCCTATGCCCGTTTACGCATACGGACTCTACACAAGGGGGACTTCACATATCTACCCCAAGGAACGCTCCAACACTTCGCTCACTCGCGAGAGAGGGCTTCCTATGCAAAGGAAAAGAGGGCTTCACATGCCCAAGGATGAGAAATTGTTACCCTTGCGTTCTTCCGCGGCGCCATCGAAAACTATACGGTTGGAAAGCACCGCAACGGCGTCGCCTCTGCGGATCTGGACTCGGATCGCGATTCGGAGCTCCGAAGCTCTTCCGGCCGCCGGATCTTGGACTCCTCCTTCCTCCTTGCTCTCCCTTCTCTCTAACTTTTAGAGAGAGATTGGCCAATGGAAAATGGGTTTCTAAACCCTATTTCCCGACTATAACCACCCAGGAGCAGCCCCCCACCATCGGATCCAAAGCCAAGGAAACGAACGGCCTGGATTAAATCCAAAATCATAAAATCTGGGCCGAACACGGGTTGGCACACGGCCATGTGCCTGGCCGTGTAGCTCATTTGTCGTCTCGACCAAAATTGAAAACCAGCACACGGCCTTTGACACGGCCTCCGACACACCCGTGTCACCCGCGACACGCCCGTGTCGGGACCCGTGTCACGCCCCCCGTGTGCAATCGGCCAACAATTTGCAGTCAGAGGGGTACACGGCTTGGTGACACGGCATCAGACATGCCCGTGTCAAGCTAGACACGCCCGAGTTCGTGCCCGTGTCATTACCCGTGTACCCAACCGCACAGCACAGGTGTGACACAGCCTGGGACACGCCCGTGTCCTAGGCCGTGTTCCACCACACGACCATCGTCGATCTGCACTGGTCGACGACACGGCCAGCTCGACGGCCCGAGCTCGACACGCCCGACACGGCCTCCGACATGCCCGTGTCGGGGCCCGTGTCACCTGCACCAAAAATCTGCCTAGGCCAAATTCGATCCCCGTCGCTCCTACAACATTTTGGGGTGTTACATTAGGCACTACTAATTTTTCATTCATAGGAGCACGTGTATTATGTTAGAAAATAATGACTATAGAATTTAATTATGCCTACTTTTAGCTTTCTGAAAAATTAGAACGTTCAATTTATAAAGTTTGCTCTCAAAAATGTTTTAATTAAAAATCTAGTTTTCTTTTCTCCCCTTATTTATCATGACCTAGTTGGTATGATAAAAAAAAAATTTACCCCTAAAAAGATCCTATGTCAATGGGAATAAGATTTCATTCTGTAAACATAGGCGCCCAATAATTAAAAGATTACATGTTATGAAGTAAGAGGATAAAATTCATTACTCCTATACATATATATTGGGTTAATTTTATTATTATGAAGTTGAAAAAGAAAGAAAAAAATCATATTAGGAAAATAAGATTTCATTTTCCTAATAATCCAAAAAGAAAAAAAATGGAGGTTCGAGAAAATATTACCTCGCCTCAAAATCCAAGCCACTTCATAAACCATCAGCCCCCTTAGCCAATTTCATGATTCTAGAATTAATTGAAAAACTTTTTGAGAGCATAATTTGTAAATTGCATTATTTACCGTAAAAATCCTATAAGCTAAAGTTCATATAATTTCAAGCTATTTTTGTTAAGCTAACCAGTACAACTATTGTTGGGTACATTGGAAAATGTGTACTAGATATGGAGAAGCCACAACTTAGTCAATGATTTGCATCAATTTGTATTTGATAGGAGTTTGAGTTTCATTGTGCAGGTTTAAGTATTTGAAAGAAAATTTTCTAAGTACAAGGGTCGACACTTGTGAAGAAACTGTGTCGACACTCAGGAAACTTGTGTCGACACTCAGGCAAGCTGTGTCGACATACAGGCAAATTGTGTCGACACTCAGGGAAGTTTTGTCGACACCCAGAATTTGTGTCGACACTTATAAAGAAGCTGTGTCGACACTCAGAGCTTTGTCGACACCTAAAGAAGTAGTTGTGTCGACATCCAGAAATGTGCCGACATCTGAAGCAGTACTTGTGTCGACACTTAAAACTTAAGCTATGTCGAAATTCAGGAGATATGTCGACACCTGAAGCAATTGTGTCGACAAATAGGACTTGTGTCAACACACCAACTCTCAAAAGGCTGTGTCAAGTTCAGAAGTAATTGTGTCGACACACAGGACTTGTGTCGACACGCACTCAATGCCATTTGACAAACACTCAACATCAACTGTCTGTAACAGAAATTTCAAGACAAGAAGCTGCTGTGTCGACTCATACAACATAAGCAGTGTCGAGAAGCATAAGTATGACTGTGTCGACACTTGGAGTAATTGTGTCGACACTATGAAGACTTGTGTCGACAGTTATTCTATATATGTCGACACATTTAAAGCAATCTGTTGAGTGTTGTATGCTGAGTTGAAAAGAAATTGAAGAACCTGGCGACGTGACTGGTGACTTGACAGTTGTCATAACTAGCCGGTCTGACACCAGTGTCAGAACAGTCAGAAGTTTATTATGAACCGGATCAGCCGGTAACCATGAAGCAAGCTTTTTATAAAAGACAAATCGGAAATGACAACATATGAACAACAACGTGAGGCATCAATAAGAAGAATTCTGACAGATCAAGGGCTGTCTACAAGAAAGATTCAGAGTTCTATCTAAATCTAAGGAAGAAGCTGATTGAAGATCATCTTCATCAACAGAGAAAATCCAACTTATTTTGTTCTAATCAAGAAGCTTTGAAAATCTAAGTTAGGTTGGATCAGAAGGATCAGTCAAACCAAGAACTGGTCAAGAATACTACATCAACAGAGAAATCTAGCTGGTGAAGTTTTTAATTACTCTTTACTCACAAATTCTTGTAGGATCTTCTGTTAGATCTGAGATTATAAGCCTAAATTATAAAGGCTGAGGTAGGGCTGTGTGCCTGAGGTAGGACTAGTGGAAAGTCTGAGTTATAAGCCTAATTATATAGGATGAGGTAGGGTGGAGGCCTGGGGAAGGATTCTGGAGATGAATCTGAGGTATGACTTGTGTTAAGTCTGAGGTGTAGGAACTATCTTTGGTTCTGAGATTGTAAGATCTGAGGATTTGAGCCATTGGAAGGAAGTTAGGCTCAATCTAGTTATCTGCTTGATAGGCGAAGGGGGAAACTGGATGTACCAATATCTTGGGGAACCATTATAAGTTTGGTGTTTACTGTGATGTGTTTATTTTCTGTAGATTGATTAATCTGTGCTGAAAGAAGTCTTATAACGGTTTGCCTAAAAATTAAAAAGTCACAAAAAATTTAAAACATATTCACCCTCCCTCTAGGTGTTTAGGCTCTTGAAATAAAGTCTTTCAAGTGGTATCAGAGGGAGGTTCCTCAAAATTTGATGTAACAGTCAGAGGATTTCTCCATGGCAAATAATAGATAACAAGAAATAAGTTCAAGTGAAAATCAAAAGGAATTTGGATCTATGAAATTGCCCATATGTAGGAAAGAATCTTTTGGCATTTGGAAATAAAGGTTCAGGCTATTTATGGAAGCATCTGATCCAAGAATTTATATCACAGTACAGGAAGGCCCCTTCATCCCAATGAAGGTTTAAGTTCTTGATGCAAACATTCAAACTCCAAAGAGTTATTCAGAGATGACTACGGATGAAATCATCATGGCTACATGAGAATAAATAGCTCAAAATATAATTGTAAGCACCATCACTACAAGAAAATTGGGTTTTTGTGACCAAATTTTAGTGACGAAATTTATTTCGTCACCAAGGGCATGAGTTTTGTGACAAAAACAAGTTTTGTCAGCAAATATTTCGTCTTTAGTGACAAAAGTAATCTTGGTCACTAAAGAGACGTCTTTAGTGACAAAATTAATATCTGGTCTCGAAAGACACGACTATAGTGATAAAATTAAAGTCTGGTCACTAAATGTATGTCTTCAGTGACAGAGATTTTTTGATTAAATATATTTTGTCAGTAAATGCGTGTTTCTAGTTGCGTAAAATAAATTTGTCACTCTAACTCATTTTAATATAAAAAATTTTTTTGTTACAAAATCTTTTACTAACGAGCATAATTTTATTTTAATGTTGGATGTGTTTGAATAGTTTTCTAAAATGTTTATGTTAATATGCAGTCAAGTTTAATTTTGTAAGCTGGTATTAAGCTCTATTTAAATAATTTAGCATCCTTATTTTTTTTACTAAAACCTTTATGTTAATATGCAGGTACAAGACTCGATTTCAATTCTGAAGACTTAGTTTTCGTTGGCATGGTGTCTTTCACTAATATGCGGCCAAATTTTTTTACTTTGTTTGTATTTGCATTTTACAATACGATGATGATTGAACATTTTGTTTGGGGATAATGTTTTTTGTAATGCTAACATGCAGGTATAAGTTTAGATTCCAATTATGAAGACAATTTGTGTTGTGATAGTGGCTATGACTCATATATATATATATATATATATATATATATATATATATATATATATATATAGATATTTCGTATGATTAACGGACAGTGACTTGGTCATGCTATCATCCACAAATAACGAGCCTTTTATCATTAAAATATCGTTTCATATGATTTACAAAGCCATATATTCTGCCTAAGATTTAAAAAACACATAAGCAATATTTTATCATGAATTTCAGCCTATTATATGCATTTAAAATGTTTCAGGCGAAATTACCCCTCCTAAAATGAACAAGGGTGCAAATTGCTAAGACAAGGGATATTGGAGGTGCAATGTACAATATTAGAATATTTAGGATACAAAACGTCAAAACACGGATATCGGGGGGTGCACTCTGTAAAAAAGCCAATTTAATTTAGACAATCCCAATATCCGATTAACTAAAGTTCACGATTAACCATCTTACACGAATCGTCAAATTAATTCCATCTTACTCCTCCCCGCTTTATCATCCCACGTACAGATCGCCAGCCACGAAATCCCCTCTCTGCTCTATACTCCCACGAAACGTCGGGCTTCGGCAGTTGCAAAACAACTCCAAATAACCTCTTGATCCTCCTCATTTCATTCTCCTCTCTCTTTTCGTCCCCTTCTCCAGCGAGTTGGCTGCTCAACCATGCCGTCCACGACATGAATTATGGTTGTGAGGAGTAGTATTGCCATGTTTCTACATCAGCTCTCTGCCTGGTCACCTCCATCCACTCGGAGGAGAACTGGTAAGTTTCACTTATTTTTCACTTCCAATCATCTCTCATTTCTCTCAACTCTCACTTATTTCGCCTCTATTGTAGGTCACCCTGTCCGCTCTCCTCTATTGCAGAAGCTCTCCACATCGATATTAAGGGAAAAATCGAGCCTCCAAGTAGTAAAGTCTCCACATACACATTTAGGGCGCTTCTTCTCCTTCAATCAGAAAAGAGATCGCTGGTAATTTCCGCTTCTCCTTTTCAGTTTATGTTTAATTTTCTGAATGAAGTGCTATTTCTCCCACTTTGGAAACCACTGTTTCTTCCATGTCCTTTGTAAGCTATCTTTCAGGTTTTTTATATGCTTTTTTCCATGTTTTTTTAAGCTTTCTCTTCATTTTTTTAAAGTTCTTTCCTGGTTTTTTAGGCTTTATCTCTGATGTTTTTTTAGTCTCTTTCGCCATTTTGTGAATATTTGTACCTATATAATTCGGGTTTAGATTTTATGATCAGTCCATCATTTTTCTGATGGTTTAAGTTATGGTTTATTTGATGATATTTAGACGGGGTTTTGATGTTTTTTTTGGTTGTTTCACTTGATGTTTCATTACCAGTCCAGAGTTCCATTACCATTTCTATATCAACAACAAATTAGATTAATAAAATTTTATATAAACATCCAATTAGATTCATTTTTTTTTCTAATTTGTCAATCCAAATCAAATCAAAGTAATTAGGTTACACTTGCTCTGTTTAAGGTTTAAAGTTCATGTAGCATGCTCTGCTTAAGATAATTATTTGCTTAAGGTTTTTTATTCTAATTTGTCTGCAGGTATGGTAAGTTTGGAAGTGTTAAATTTTGTTGCAAAACTTAATGATTAACTGCTCATTTTAAATCAATGACACTAACCATCATTAAATCAATTCCCCCTTGGATGTAAGATTGTTGGAATCCTAAATTATTTAACGTAATTATGTGCGGTAAATCTAATTTAGGATTGCCAGAAACAATTGATTTACTAGCTTGCTGAAATTATTCAGATTTTTACTAATAATGTTGAAACATTGGTAAAAATCATTGCTTAATGTGTTTTTAAAACTGATAAACAATTAATTTAATAACAATCTTTAAAAAATGGTCTGGGACAAATGTGATGGAGAGAACATGCCCGATTCAACAAAAGCAGCATGCTCAAAGAATTAGATAATTCTATTATATGGATGCTTAAAAAGGTTAAAAAAAACTTACATTAAAGATGGCAAAATTTGTAAAATGGTTATAACGTTAAACAATTAGTTTTCCGTTATGAATACAATCGTGCAGATAGTATTTATAAAAATGTGACATTTCCTAATTTATGAAGCTATCTATCATAGACAACCGTGCAACACTTCTAACTAAGGAGAATGCTTCAAACAATATGGGAAATTTTAGTAAATTTTAACACAATCTGTGAGTTCATATATAAACCAATCCAATGCAACTAATCTCTAACCTTCATTCCAACACTTCGGTACTGATCAATCATACATTATTTCATGCAGTTATCATCATTCCAAGCATAAGTTGATTTTGGTAGGGCCCGATTCAACATGATTTGATCTTATCTTTTTTTGTTCTTTATTGGTTATTTATTGGTATGTCAAACATTTTTTGCATCCTAATATAGTTTTCCGTTATGAATACATCTCTATCTGGGATGAAGATCTTGGAGTGGAGCATTTTAATGCTGAGGACTAAGTATTAATCATTTATGTGTACTAATGATTTCCTATAAAAGGTAAGAAAAGGTTAATAAATTTTTTTAGGTTTATTAAAATGGTGAGGAAGCATGGTTTGGAAATTTCACAACCTGGCGTGGATCCAAGCAGAGAATTTCCATGGAGAATGATTGAAAGGAGAACTGATTGAGAAGTTCACAAGTGAGTTCTCAATGTCTTGATTACATAATATATATTGGCCTTCAATTATCTACCTAAATTTCCTCAACATTAGCATCATTCTCAATAGCTTTTTTTAAAAAAAAATATTTGTTTGTCTTTGATGAGTTAGCTACACTATGTTATGTGCCAAAGATTGAGCCAAGGTGAATGATTTTTGGTCTTGGTTGGAAGATTTTTTTCTTAACACTTTGTTATGTGCCAAAGATTGAGCAATGAATTCTTGCCGCCGTCTGCAATAAACTCTCACAGGCATCTGCAATGTGTCAATAGTTTCTTATTTTATTTACATGGACTTCTTTTTTAGATTTGCTTCCTAAAATATAAATTTTACAGGCGATGCATGGAGCTTGAAAAGAATTTTGTGGTTCTTGCTTGGATTATAGAGGTGAACTCCTTTTCCTGGGTCATTAATTCATTGCATTGCTAAATCGGGATATGATTAAACATTGATAAGAGTAATTGGTCATGGTCAGCATATTACTAATTCTTCATAAGATAAATTGTTTAATAAGTGTTCATTCCTAAAGGTCCATAAGTTTCATTAATAAATTTATTTTTATGAAAGTAGTTGGATTTTTGGCACTATATTTTGAAATATGCATTTACTTAATAAGTGTTCATTCATTAATAACGAAAGTAGCTTGATGTAATATATATATATATACACACACACACACACACACACGAGTGATAGGAACGGGCTTCCAGCCCTTGTTCACTACGCGATAGTACCCGACCCATAGCGGCGGGCCTCCAACGCCCCCGATGGGGCCTAGCAATTGTGGCCTCATGCGCCCTCGGCAGGGCCTCGCGCACCCCCAGCCCACATGCCCCGTGCGACTGTACCCAATCCATGGCGGCGGACTTCTCCCGCTCCCCAGCTGTTCTTTAATATTCTGAAATTTTAAAATTTTATATTCTTATAAAGTACTTTTATAGAATTTTTTTAACCATAAAGCTACACATTAGTAAATAAAATCAAATCAGTAATTGTTTATGTTAAACACATTATTTTAAAATGTATTTGATAAGAATAATATAAAATAAATGTAATACTAAAGAAGTACTGAACCTGTAAGTGACAATTAGAGTACATCATGTTAATTGTGTAATAGATCAGAATCAACTACCAGTATCTTAAAATTCATTCAGAAGATTATTGAGAAGAAAATCCAATGATTTGACAAACTTCTAACATGCCATGAAATACTACATGCACGATAAGTGGTAATTTTGAGACGGTGATATGAAGAAACTATTGGATTTGATTCCTAAGTCATATAAATTCCTCCTCATCAAGTTTACTATGTAGTAGATCTGAATCAACTACCAATAATTTGCAATTCCTTCATATCTCACAAACAACTAATCATAAAGAACTAATGTACAAATTGCATTTGCAGGAAGGAGAATTCAAGAGATGATCCCGCACAATGAGATCTGCAGGGAGTAGAAATTAGGAGTTTCATCTTTTCTTATTATTAATGTCATTTTTGTATTTTACTTTGGCTCATAATGGAGCTTGTTGGAACCATCTCCATCAACTCCCACACTAGTCCAATATTTGGTCAAAACCATTACGTGACCTGCCATTTTTTTATTTTACCAACTTTGGTTAATAATGCTCCAACAAAGCAGTAAATTACTTGTGAAATGATGTTGATCTATTATAGGAGATGGTGCCATTAAAGTAGGCAAAGGTAATGCAGGAGTTTCAGAAGCAATCAAACAAAATGAACATGATAGTAAAATGATTTTTGTAGTGCTCTCATGAACCCCTTAATTTCTTTGTCAATTTTTTTCTGTTGTATGCAGATAAAACTTGGCAAATGTGAAGAATCTTTGGATGGCCGGAGTTTGATGATACTTTAATAGGGACTTGGTGGAGTGTACAAATAAGACTATTAGCATGTTAATTGTCATCGTAGCTGCCACCAGCAATTGCGAGGTGGAGATCGATGAGTACCTAACTCATATTACTAACAACATCATCTCATAGACAAAGTTCGAGAAGGGCAAGCAAATCTTCCACCGGCCTTGAGATGTTGGGTTTGCTTCTTACCTGGACTATCATTCTCACATAATTTATAGAATGCACATTTAAATGGGCTGAAGAATGAATTTGTATTCAGTTTAATTATAGTTTAAAACAATTATTATATATTGAGGGATTTGAGCTATCTCTCACCTTTTTTCTCTATTAATAAAATAATGTTGAACAAACTTTTGTTATGAATGTGTATTTAATTTATTCTTGTATTTGAATGTCTTAATGTTAAATCCTAAGTAATAGTAAATGGAATTATATGATATTTTTGAGAAATTGAATAGAATTTATTCTTAAAAGATGTTATATTATATTGTCTCTTTAGTGACCACATATTTCATCACTAAAATTACACATTCAATGACTGAGTTAGTTTGGTCACTAAAAATTTATTTAGTGACTGAATTCATATAATCACAAAAAAACATTTAGTGGCCGAAATAGATTGGTCACTCAAATTCATTTTGTGACCGGATCAAGATAGTTACAAACGTCAATGTTTGACCAAATCTATTTCGTCACCAAAAAATATTTTGTGACCTATCAATATTGTCACTAAAAAGTTTATTCAGTGATCGATTAAATTTGGTCACTAAAAATTATTTCAGCGACCAAATACATTTGGTCACAAAAAATTCTTTCTGTGAATATAGTTATTTGGGTCACTAAATATATACAATTAGTGACAAAACTCATTTTTGTCACTAAATACATTTAGTGGCAGGGCATCTGTGACCACTTTGTGACTACATATATTTGGTCATTAAATATCTTTAGTGATCAAAATCCAACTTTTAGTGATGAAAAAATTTGACAGTAAAAGTCAATTTTCTACTAGTGCATAGATGATGCAACATTCCAGAATCTTGTGCACTGTAAAACTTCCAAAGAAATGTGGGATACATTGATTGTCTATATGGAAGGCACAGTAGAAGTCAGAGAGGATAGAAAGTCTATGCTAAATCAGGAATATGAGAACTTAAGGCAGAATAAAACTGACAGCATAGCTGAATGCTTTAAAAAGTTTTTCAGAATAGTGAAAAGTCAGTAGCCTTCAAGGCTGAGGGCTCAACGAAGGGTAGGAGAAAATCACCTTCTCCACCTAGAAGGAGTACTGAAGCAGAAGAAGGTGTTCCTGAAACAAGTACATCAGATAGTCATACATCTGATGAAGACTTTGTTGCCGTCACAAGATAATTCCAAAGGTTCATGAAGAAAAAGAATTGGAGAACCAGGCCTTCATCAACATCCTATTCCAAGGATGAATACTACAGGAAGAAGAAAACACCTAAGGAGGACAGGTATGCTTCTAAACCTGGTAAACAATCTAATTCTAAGATTATGTGTTATTGCTGCAATAGGTCTGGGCATGTCATAGCTGACTGTCCTGACAAAAGAAAGGAGTCAAAGGACATGAAGAAGCAGCTGGTCAAAGGCAAGAAGTAGAAGTCTCTAGTGGCTCAGAAGGAGAAGAGTTGGACAGAATCTTCATCTTCAGAATCAGAAGAAGAAGAGGCACAAGCATATGTTGGACTCTTCTCAACAAAAGAGGATTCTAGGGAAATAGAATTTCTATAGATGTTGGACTCAATAAATGGAGTGGAAGAATATTGCTGTAAAGGGCTGATGGCCCAATCTGAAGAAGATAAGTGCAAGAATAAGTCTGGACCAAGTAAGGTAAACAATTCACCCCTAGTCTCAGATTACTTTACGGGATCTGAATCAGAAGCATCTTCTTCAAAAGAAGTGGATGGATCTAAGTCTGAGGGGGATGTTCACCAACTCATTAAGTAGTATGGTGGGTTGTTGCATGCTCTAAAGAAGAGTAAGTTTCTTGTTAAAGAGCAAGCCAAAGAGATTGAGTCTCTTAAGCTGACTGCAGTAGTTTCAGCAAAACTACTGGATCAAAAACAGAATGAGGTTGCCAAATTGAAAAAAATTACAGTTATTCAGATGGGCACAATCTCATTCAAAGAGAATCATATCAAGAAATTGGAGGGAAAATGTCAGCAAGAGAGAGAGCTAGTGTCAAAATTCTCCAAGCCAAAATCAGTCTTACCTTTGATAGATAATTTTGTTTCACAAAAAGGATAGACTGGTCTAGGCTTTATGGGAAGAACTAGGGCTACGAATTCTCATAGAAAAGATAAAGCCACAGTTCAGCCTCTAGTTGTTAATCCCCCTATTTTCTTTAAGAAGGTAGTGAATCCTACTAATAGGTATGATCATGGCATTACACATGGTCACTATAAGCATGAAAATTCCATGAGCAAGGGTGCTAATGCCTATAGACCAATCTATAGGCATGCCCATCATATTTAAGAGGAGTTCTTGAAGAATGTTGTTCCAGCATAAACACTTAATAAGTCTACTGACAACAAAATAAGAAGGCATTTACCTAAGAATAGGTATAATAGGTTTGAGTGTTGGTGTTGTGGCAAGGTGGGCCACTTTGTCATGGATTGCTGGTTTAACTTAAGTGTTAAAACCAAAAGTAGGATTCCTGTTAGATCAGTCACAGGGTTTCAAACTAACAAGGACCTAGGACCCACTAGCAAGTTGTGTTTTAAGGGTAAGTGATTAATTAGTTGTTGCAGGTAAATCCAAGTGACCATACCCCTATATGGTACTTGGATAGTGGCTGTTCCAGACATTTGATTGGAATAAGGAGAATGTTGAGGGACTATGTGCCCATAAAGAATGGACCAAAAGTTTTCTTTTGTGGATCAGAAAAGGGAATCATCAAAGATTTGGTAACATATCTTGTGATTCAATTACAATCACTTAAGTGGCTTATATAAAGGGTCTAAAACATAACTTGATTAGAATAAGTCAACTTAGTGACCTAGGTTATGATATTTCTTTCCTCAAAGGGGAGTGCCTAGTAAAAAGGTCAAGTGATCAAGAGATCATTTTGACTGGCACTTGGAAAGGAAATGTGTATTGCCTTAACCTAGAGTGTGAGTCTAACAACTCACCTATTTGTTTGGTTGCAGGAGAGAAAGCTTCTCTATGTGTCAAATGGCACAAGAGGCTATCTCATCTGAACTATAAGTCAATTGGACTGCTATTCTGTATGGGATTAGTGAGGAATGGTCCTCAAGTTCAGTGCATAAAAGAGGGTGTGTGCTAAGCTTGCCAAAAAGGCAACCTGACTAACTATTCTTTTCAGTCACATGACGTAAAAGATTCAAAGAGATGTTGGTATCTCATGCATATGGATTTGTTTGGTCCCATGCAAGTCCATAGTCTTGGTAGGAAAGCATACACACTTGTTGTTGTGGATGACTATTCAAGATTTACATGGATTTTTTTCTTGAGGCAGAAATCTGAAACCCAAACTATTTTCCAGACTTTTGTCAGACAAATACAAAATGAATACAACAGCTCAGTGGTCAAAATCAGAAGTGACCAAGGAATTGAATATTAGTCTGAATATATGACAAAATTCTGTGAAGAACTTGGGATTCATCAGGAATTCTCTTCACCTAGAACTCCGCAGCAAAATGGTGTTGCTGAAAGAAAGAATAGGACTCTAATTGAAGCCAGTAAAACTCTACTGAATGACACTACTCTCCCTGAATACTTTTGGGCTGATGTAGTAAATATTGCATGTCATGTGCTCAATAAGGCCTCCATCAGCAAGAAACACAAGATGACTCCCTACCAGATTTTAAAAGGCAGAAAACCAAACATAACTTATTTCAGAATCTTTGGTTGTAAGTGTTTTGTGCTAGTCAATGGTAAACACTACCAAACTAAGTTTTTTGCCAAATCCCTAGAAAGGGATATTTGTTGGGTACATCAACCATAGTAAAGCATACAGGATCTACAACTTGACTAGTCAAGTTGTAGAAGAATCTGTGCATGTTGTATTTGATGAGTCAATGTTTATTAACAGTGAATTATCTACTTCTTCAATTAGTTCTACAGGTCTAACAGATAAGCTGGACAAGCTGACCATAAATGAAGATGTTACTGCTAAATTGGATAAGGATAAAGATGCCAGCTATCCAGGGGGAGATCAAGTCCCTCTGGGTGAAGAAGAAAATGTGGAGCATCAAGATGAGGAAACTGGAGATAGCCATAATGCTGACAGAATTCCTCCAGCAAGGAGACACCTGAAGGATCATCCAGGTCACCAGATCATTTGTGATGCAAGTCAGGGTGTTCTAACAAGGAGACGGTGCATGAACACAATTTAATGTTCTAGCTTCCTTTCTCGGATAGAACCCAGGAAGATTGAAGAGGCCATGCAAGACACCAACTGGATTGATGCAATGCAAGAAGAGCTCAGTCAATTCAAAAGGTGTAAGGTATGGGAACTGGTGCCAAAACCTAAGGATAACAACATAATAGGAAGTAAGTTGATCTACAGGAACAAGCTTGATGAAAATGGCACTATAGTCAAGAACAAGTCTAGACCAATAGCAAAAGGCTACAGGAAAGAGGAAAGTATTGATTTTGATCAAACCTTTGCTCCAGTTGCAAAGCTGGAGGCAATAAGGCTGTTCTTAGCCTATACTGCCTATCAAAGGTTCAAAGTATATCAAATGGATGTGAAATCAACATTTTTGAATGGTGATTTAAAAGAAGAAGTATATGTAGAACAACCCATAGGTTTTGTAGACTCTCACTTTCCTGATTATGTATATAGGCTTAGGAAAGCTCTATATTGTTTGAAATAAGCTCCAAGAGCTTGGTATGAAACCATGTCTTCCTTCCTCATTGAGAATAAATTCTCTAGAGGAAAGATAGACAAAACTCTATTATATAGGGAATCAAAAGGCAAGATAATACTAGTCTAGATATATGTGGATGACATCATCTTTGGTTCTACTGAAAACAGCCTTTGTAGGAAGTTTGCCAAACTTATGCAAGGGAAGTTTGAGATGAGCAGTATGGGTGAGTTGAAGTTCATCTTGTGACTTCAAGTTAGACAGACTGAGAGTGGGTTGCCCATATCCCAGTCTAAGTTCACCAAGGAGTTGATTAAGAAGTATGGTTTGGACTCAGCTTCTACAATGAAAACTCCAATGGGAACAAGTATGCCTATATGCAAAGATGAAGCAGGGAAACCTGTTGATGAGTCTTTATATAGAGGGATAATTGGCTCCCTACTATACCTGACTGCTAGTAGACCTGACATCATGTATGCAACATGTGTCTGTGCTAGGTATCAAGCATGCCCTAAGGAATCTCATAGTACTGCAGTTAAAAGAATTTTGAGATATCTTAAGGGAACACCTAATCTAGGCCTTTGGTACCCTAAGAATAGAGATTTTTTATTAACAAGTTTCTCAGATGCAGATTTTGCTGGATGCAAAGAAGACAGAAAAAGTACCACAGGAACCTATCAATTCCTTGGTGGGAGGCTGCTGTCATGGAGTAGCAAGAAGCAAACTAGTATAGCTATATCAACAGCTGAATCATAGTATATAGCTGCTGGTAGCTGCTGTGCACAATTAATGTGGATGAAGCATCAACTAGAAGATTATGACATCCATGTAAGTAGAATACCACTATTTTGTGATTCTACATGTGCTATTTCTATTGCTAAGAATCTTGTATCACACAGTAGGACCAAGCATATAGATATTAAGTTTCATTTTATCAGAGAATATGTAGAGAAGGAAAATATTAATCTAGAGTTTGTAAAAACTGATAAACAAATAGATGATATTTTTACAAAACCACTAGATGAAACTAAATTCAATAATTTCAAAATTGAATTAGGTATGTTGAACCTAGACTAGGTTAACACAAGTTTCTATTAGTAGCATATGTAAGCACCAAATTTCTGGTTAAATTTGGCTAAGTACAAAGTTTGTGTCAACACAAGCAAGTTGTGTCGACACACTCAGTGTGTTGTGTCGACACAGAACAAGGATATGTCTTCACAGAAACAGAATCTGTGTCGACAAGAGAATAGGTGTCGACACAAAAGGTCTCGACACAACCTTATCGAGATTATATGTCGAGAGAATATTTGTGTCGACACAAAAAGTTGGTGTCGACACAACTCTGTCGAGACTAAATTGGTCAGTGTCGACTCAAACTCAAGTATGTTGACACATAGATGCGTCAACTTAAAATACGTTTTGTCAACTTAGACATTTGTATGTCGACACATAGTCATGTCGACTTAACTTAAGATCTGTCAAGATCTAGGTCATTTTTGTCGACACAAAAAACTGATTTGTCGACTTAAGCCCGACTTTTGATCTACCCTTGACTCAAGTACTATAAATAGGTGAAGGCAAAATTTTGTCGACTACGCTATCCGAATTTTTTAGTCTACACCTTCTGTCGACACAGACCTTATCTTCTCTTCTCCTCTAGCACTTACGTCAATGGCGCCAAACCAAGAAGATAAGATTAATGAAGGTTATGAACTTGTCCAAGAAGGATTCACGACTTCTTCTAATGAAATTAAGGGAGTCATTGCCCTAATTTCTGAAAATGGATTAGAATTTTTGGTCATTGAACCGACCAAAATATGGAAAAAGGAAGTCAAGGAGTTTTACTCAATCGCTACTGTGGATACAGAAGGAAAGAAAATCAAGGCGTCTATTCAAGATACCCAGGTGAAGCTCACATTGAAATCAATCAGGAAAGCACTACATCTACCATTGATCAAGGATACAGACAAAATAACTACTTCCCAGGTAACTGAAGCTTTATGCTGGTGTGGACTGAGTCTAAGTATTAAGATTGGATCATCTATCAATAGAAAAGGGATGAATTCCCAAGGAAAATTTCTTTCAAAAGTTGTGGGCAAAGTGATAATCTTCATGACTGGTGGACATGATAGGATTTCTGCCCAAATGTTCAATCTTATGGTAAGGGTTATATTAAAGGTAAACACTGACTGGGCAGCAATAGTGTTTGATAAAATACTAGAAGGATTTAAGAAACCTTACCTGGGAAGGATCCTCAGTTTATTCTTAACATATGTAATTCCAGATGTTCTGAAACAATCAAATGGCTCTAGGAAAAATCACATGAGGAAAATGGATGTGAGGATACTGTCAAGATGGGACAGAGTTCTGACAAAGGAAGTCCCTGCTCCTAAGGAGCAAACTAAAAAAGACAAGAAGAAAAAGAATGTGATTCTACAGGCTGATTCCTCCAGTGATTCTGAAGAGGATGTGGTCTTTAGTTCTAATGAAGACCAGCACCAACAGGAAGCACATGATCAAGTAAAGGACAGTGAGCCCCAGGAGCAACAAGTTTACTCTACTCAAGGGGGAGAACAATTTGAACAAGGAACTGAGCTGCCTGCCCAAGGGAGAGGTATTGATGAAGCTGTCCTAGATAGTGATTTAGCTGCAGATACAATCATGAAGGTAGTATCATAAATCAACACTGCAGCTGAAGGTACTGATAAGACAGATGCTCAAAATGACCCAGTAAGTATCTTCTCCACAGTCTAGTGATATATGATAGTATTCTTCTCAATAATTGTTCAGGGGGGGAACTTTTGTGTAAAAAGAAAGTCTTTTAAGTCATTAAACCAAAACTAATCTTATTCCTTCTCTACAGATTCAAAAGGAATTTACAATGGAAGAATTGTTTCTTGATCTTCCTCCAGATAAAACTGAGGGGGAGAATATTTAGAAAGGAAAAGATATTCCAAGGACTGAGGGGGAGTTATCAAAGGATACTAAGAAGGATACCCAAGCTGAAAAGAATACTGTTAATATTAATAGTACACCTGAATCTTTTGAAGATGAAGAAGCCACATTGGCTAAGAAAAGGAAGCTAACTTTTAAAAAAAAAAGTTCTGGATAGAAGAAGGCTTTGCAAGTGGGAACATCACGATCTACATCAACTGTGGACTTCAGTTCTTTACTGGTCCAGATGCAAATAAAACTGGATAATCAAAGACAGTCTATAGAGCAATAAGTGGATGAAACTCATAAGGAGTTACAATTTCAATTGGCCCAGGACATCAAATCAATAAGATTTGAAATGAATCAACATAAGAAGGAGATGACAGATTGCTTCCATAAAGGAGGTAATGCTGTGGTGTTGCTGGCCAAGCAACAGTAAAATATCCAAGCTAAAGTTGATGAAATTGAAGTGAAGCAGGGATATGTATTGGAGAATCAGTTAAGGATGAATGAAAATCTCAAGGATTCACAACATGAAATATTGACAAAGCTCATTGATTCTAGCACTACTATGAAGGCTGAAATCTCCAAGCAAATCCAGTAAGATATATCCGCTGTCAAAGCCACATTTCAAGAATCTCAGGAGAAAATTTAAACTTTCCTGACAAAATTCAGAGCTTATTTTAAAGAGGGAACTAAATATATAGCTGATCAAGTCAGATTCCAGAAAGAAGATTTAAGAGATCATGTTGCAAGAGAAGTCATAAAGGGGGAGAGATTACTAGTCAAAGCTAGCTCTGACCATGCTAAATGGACTACCAATAGCATCAACGCTACTCTTAGATATCCTCCTATTTGTGATGATGCTAATGTAGCTGAGTACGTGATACAACCAGAATATTTTGAAGGAGATCAGCCTGAAGTTGCTCAGGTGATCTACCCTCCAGCTGATTTTGAGTTAGTTCAACAAGAATTCCTAAAAATGTATAGTCCCCCACCAGAGGAACAAAATGTAATTCGGGGAATGGTTGAAATGTCAGAAGCTTCATTAGAAGCTCAGAAGGAAGTTCAACTTTCCAAGATGAGATTCAGAGAGCAGGCTGAGCTAAAGCAAGATATTGAGCAGTGGAGCCCAACTTATAGAAACATCATACTTACTGCCTGGAAAGATGTAAAGGATAAAACCCATGATAGGGTTAAGTGGTATTCTAAACAAGAGTGAACTAAATATCAAGCAGGACAAGAAGCAATTCTTCAACATAGAAGAAGTGCTAAGGCTAGGAAGCTACCTGCTAATGCTCAAGAGCCAAGCAAGTACTTCCCCAAACTTTTCCATTATTTTGAAAGACAGAAGATCAAGGCTGAAGAATTAAAGAAGAAAGATCAAAAAGGGAAAAAGCTAGCCAAGGTTGCTGAACCTTTTGTGAAGGCTAAAATCAAGTCTGGCAAAGGAATAGTTATTAAGGAGCCTAGTAAGTATTAGGATTGCTAGGTTTTTGTAATAGAATAATATACTAATTTGTTTCTTTTGTTCTATAAGAAATTCATGTAAACAAAAGTTTTTCTGATTAATGAAATCTGTTTCAATAATAAGTGTTTGTTATTTACAATGATTATGTAATAACCTGCTCTGAAATGTTTTTACTTCTATTACAGTTTTGTTTTATCTTAAGAGGTGTATATCTTTGACTAAGGGTTAAGACTTCTACAAATAGGGGAGATTGTTGGGTACATTGGAAAATGTGTACTAGATTTGGAGAAGCCACAACTTAGTCAATGATTTGCATCAATTTGTATTTGATAGGAGTTTTAGTTTCATTGTGCAGTTTAAGTATTTGAAGGAAATTTTTCTAAGAACAAGTGTCGACACTTGTGAAGAAACTGTGTCGACATTTAGGAAACTTGTGTCGACACTCAGGCAAGCTGTGTCGACACACAGGCAAATTGTGTCGACACTCAGGGTAGTTGTGTCGACACCAAGAATTTGTGTTGACACTTATAAAGAAGCTGTGTCGACACTTAGAGCTTTGTCGACACCTAAAGAAGCAGTTGTGTCAACATCATGAAATGTATCGATATCTAAAGCAAGACTTGGGTCGACACTTAAAACTGAAGCTATGTCGTCATTCAGGAGATATGTCGACAACTGAAGCAATTGTGTCGACACATAGGACTTGTGTCGACACACCAAATCTAAAAAGGCTGTGTCGAGTTCAGAAGTAATTGTGTCGACACATAGTCCTTTTGCCTACATGCACTCAACGCCATTTGACAAACACACAACACCAACTGTCTGTAACAGAAATGTCGAGACAAGAAGCTGCTGTGTCGACACACAGGACTTGTGTCGACAAATACAACATAAGTAGTGTCGAGAAGCAGAAGTATTACTGTGTTGACACTTGGAGTAATTGTGTCGACACCATGAACACTTGTGTCGACACTTAGTCTATATGTGTCGACACATGTGAAGCAGTCTGCTGAGTGTTGTATGCTGAGTTGAAAAGACATTGAAGAACCTGGTGACGTGACTTGTGACTTGACAATTGTCATAACTAGCCAGTCTGACACCAGTGTCAGAACTGTTAGAAGTTTGTTATGAACTGGATCAGCCGGTAACCATGAAGCAAGCTCTATATAAGAGACAGATCGTAAATAATAATATATGAACAACAACGTGAGGCATCAATAAGAAGAATTCTAAAAGATCAAGGGCTATCTACAAGAAAGATTCAGAGTTCTATCTGAATCTAAGGAAGAAGCTGATTGAAGATCATCTTCATCAACAGAGAAGATCCAACTTATTTTGTTCTAATCAAGAAGCTTTGAAAAACTAAGTTAGGTTGGATCAGAAGGATCAGTCAATCTAAGAACTGATCAAGAAGACTACATCAATAGAGAAATCTAGCTGGTGAAGTTTTCAGTTACTCTTTACTCACAAATTCTTTTAGGATCTTCTGTTAGATCTGAGATTGTAAGCCTAAAATTATAAATGTTGAGGTAGGGTTGTGTGCCTGAGGTAGGACTTATGGAAATTCTGAGTTGTAAGCAAAATTTTAAAGGCTGAGGTAGGGCTGAGGACTAAGGTAGGATTCTGGAGAAGAATCTGAGGTAGGACTTGTGTTAACTCTGAGGTGTAGGAACCATCTTTGGTTCTGAGATTGTAAGATCTGAGGATTTGAGCCAGTGGAAGGAAGTTAGGTTGAATCTAGTTATCTGTTGGATAGGCAAAGGGGGAAAGTGGATGTACCCATATCTTGGGGAACCACTATAAGTCTGGTGTTTACTGTGATGTGTTGATTTTCTATAGATTGATTAATCTATGTTGAAAGAAGTCTTATAACTGTTTGCTTAAAAATTAAAAAGACAAAAAAAGATTAGAACCTATTAACCCCCCCCCCCTCTAGGTGTTTAGGCTCTTGAAATAAAGTCTTTCAACTATTGTTTTCTATTTCATTACATCAAGATGTCTTTTGGCCAAAACTTTTGCCCTATTTAAATCATCTACATAATTTTAGGACTTAACTCTTTTACCCCGTATATTTATTTAGATCTCTCTTATAATTAAATTAAAACGGTAGCTAAACTTAGAGTTTTTTTAGATTCCTTATAAGTTCATCTCAAACTTTTGCTCTGGAATAACAAAAGCTTAAGTATGGGGGTATTTGATGAGTTATAAATATACGCATATTTTTTTATTTTATTTAAGTTGTTTTATTATTATTTCATAGTTTTTAGTTTGTTTTATTTAAAAATTTGTTTCTTTTTGCAAATAATTTCTAACTAAGCTTTACTTTTGTTTTCTGGAATTTTCCAGAAATTTTGAGAAATTTTCATAGGTCACGCCCGTGTCACATAGGTCACGCCCGTGATAGGGCTTGTTTCTTTGATTTTTCACCAAAACAGCTTTTCTGCTACGAAATGGCAAGTCACGCCCGTGTCCAGGCTAACACGCCCGTGTCACGCCCTCGACGATCTTCGACTTAACCCCGCTTCTCGACGTTCGTCCATGATAAAACCAAGCATGACATGCCCGTGTTCGAGCCCGACACGCCTGTATGATGTCGGAAGTCGACCCCTCCAACCATCAAAGTTCAAAATGATTTCCTCCTCCCTGCAGTCAAGTCACGCCCCCGCTACACGCCCGTTACAAGCTTGTCGCGCCTGTGATGACGACGTGTCACTTCCTGATGCTTCCAGAAACAAGCAAGCTTGCCAGATTTCGATAAGTCAAACACGCCACCTCAACATGCCCCCCGACACGCCCGTGTTGTAGGGCGTGTCAAACCCAAAATTTTCCCTATAAATACCTAGTTTCTTTATGCTTTCTTGTTCTTTTTTTGGACCATCTTTGGTCTGTTTTGTGAGCTTCCCTTGTGCACATCCAACCCAATCTAAGGAGGCTTCCCCCCTCCCCCTTCATGTTTGTTTTAGCTTTTTCTTTTGCCTTGTAATAGCTGGTGATAGTTTTAATCATTGAAATAAATGTTGTTTTCTTCTCTCTCTCTCTACATAGAATGAAAATGTATTTGGGTGGCTCACATTCTTTCTCCTTTTTACCCTTATGTTCATCTTTGTTTTTTCATTTCTATGAAAAGTGTGTGAGTTTTTGAGTGATGCTTTTATTTTTTTTTGTTTATTTTTATTATGCAAAAGTGTTAGAATAGTTTTTATGTTTTAGGTTTTAATTTTAAGTTTTATGTTTCTTTAGTATGAAATAATATAAAAATATATATACAAGTTATGATTCCTTTTTTATATAACTTTGATCTTAGCCAAGTAAGGGTAGTTTATGTTCTATTTTCTTTATGTATTAGGATTTAGGGGTTTTATGTTTTCATCTTTATGATTTTACAAAAGTGAGCTTAGAGTGAATTTGTTTTTTTTCTTACTTAGCTTTTTAGGAATGTAAAACTTATTCGTCATTTTCTGTTTATTATCTTTTTTTCCTCACTTTTGTAAGATCCTAAGAATGAAAATGTTGTCATTCAAATTTTTCAAGTCCTTGTGCTTTTATTTTAATTTCAAAAAACATTTGGTCTTTTAATTTTTATTTCATCTTTTTTATCGTTTTTAACAAATTCTAAGTATAGAAAAGTAGTTTTTTTAATTTTTTAGGTAACTTTGTTTTTTTCTCTTATTTTTACTTAGTGTGTGTGAGTGTATAAGGATAAGTTTATTGCTTTCATTCTCCCGCCCACTCATTTGAGTCGGGACTCACAATTTTATCCCTTTCTCAATCATGTAGAGTTCGTGAGTGTAGGAGATAAATTTTCTTGCTTTGATTTTATCGCTTTATTCAATTCATGTAGAGTATGTGCGTGTGCGCATCTATTTCCGCCTACTCGTTAAGAGTTAAATGGCGCATCATTTTAATTTCCCGTCTACTCATTCGAGTAGGACTTGTCATTTACCGTCTACTCATTTGAGTAGAACTTGTACTTGCATTTATTTCCCGCCTACTCATTTGAGTAGGACTTACATTTATTTCCCACCTACTCATTCAAGTAGGATTTGTCTTTACTTCATTTATGGTTTTGAAGAGTGCGTGAGTTCTCATTTTAGTTAGCATTTAAATTTTATTTCTAAATGTTTGTTGTTTTATGTCTTCTTTCTTATAACACTTTATAACCTAGTTTCGAACTCGCGCCTCATTAAAATCACAAAGCCGTCCCCATACCGATGAGTGGCTAATTGTCTTTATCCCTTGGCATCGAATAGCATTGGGACATATAAAATGATTTGACGACGCGTATGAACCGATCCCCCGGGTTAAAATCACAAAAGCCGTCCCCGGGTTAACGACGCGTAGGACCACATAATCGATGTGTGGGCTCTATTTCTGTTACCATACGTTATCTAGCCGAGAGGCCGTGCGTATGAACCGATCCCCCTTGGGTAAACAGAATTGCGTACATACACTCGAGAGAGGAGAAGCGCAGTTCTACCGGATTGGGTTCCCCACCCAATAGCGGGGTTCTGAACGTAAAGCGGGCGTTAAGAGGAATCCTTCGTCGGACTAACGTTCGGTCGAATAGACTTAGCGTTCAAGTGAGCGATATTACATAGAGATAGGTGTGATCATATTTATGGAACCTCCACGGCCAAGTGTCTTTTATTAATTTGAAAACTAAGTTCAATAATTATTTTAAGTTACTTTAGTCTTTATCTAATTCGATGCCAAGCGTTAACCCGTCATCGAATAATCTAAGTAATTTTTCAGCTTTCTTTTATTTCTGTCTTTAAGTGACAAACAAAAATCCACCTTACTTTCAGTAAAATAATAGTCCTCCGGGAGTAGTAGGAATAATCAACCCGACCCCGAGAACAATACGACCTTGGTATTCTCCCGAATATCGAGTACTACATGCGATAAGTGCACTTGCCTCCTTTCGTTAGAAACTTCAATCTTCTAGCAGGTCCGCGACGGTCGACTCATCGATCCAACCACCCAAATAAAAGTCTGCTCGCGGGTCAATCAATCATTCTATCTTGTGACCCTCGAATACTCCTTGATACTCTCTAGTAGTCCCTACAATGGGCCTATATCCAAGTTGATCTCCTTGAGAGAGAGATGTCATTGACATTGACAACACCAGATTTCGGCCGTCGCGGCTAAATGCCACTCCTGTGATGGGATTTCCTTTTGATTAGAAAAGAATTAGTTACAGTAGTAAAAACAGAGAACCCGAGCAAAGTGTAATCCGCTAAAGGAAGAGTTAGAGTCTGCTGCCAGAGATGGCTTGCTTTGGGATTAGAACTTGCTCAACTATGCAGTATTATTCACGGATATTTATAGGCTCGGGGACTGCCCAAACTTACAGGGCTTAAAATACTGGTTGCCCAGAGATAGGAGAAACGGGCAGCAATGACCAGATACCGGGAAAACTAAGGGAAAATAGACCATCTAACCACGTATCTAGGTAGTCAGACCTGCAACTGCTCGACACCTCCTCGGTAGGTAATGTGTCAAGGAGGCCCTGCGAGAAGGCTGATAGAAGGCAGACATGTGGCTAAAAGTAATCTTGCCACCTTGACTTGAGGAAATAAAGGAGATTGGTGAATCTGGGTTAACATGATGCCCGTAAATTTTCTGTGGAATTTTGAAAATGTACGCTTTAACCGCTTGACTGCAAATGCAGTAAATGCTCTAGAAGCTATAAATATCTCTAACACAGAAGCTATTTTCATAAAATAGCTTTCGAGACAGGTCGCTTCTCCCCTACAGCGGTTAATATTCTTCTCCTTGAAATTTCTGCAAGGAAGAGTGTCTTGGCAAGGATGGGAGGCAAGGGCCTTGCCAACACAAAGTCTCCGCGAGAAGAAACTATAAGCCACGAAGTTTGCGAGAAGTCCCCGAGAATGAAACCACGCTGGTTTAGTGAAGAGCTGTTGGGGAAACTAGAGGCAAAGTCCACCGAGGCTGGAGAATCTTCAAGAACGGCTACCGAGAAACTTACTGAGCAAATTCTAGAGCAACCTGTCGAGGAGGTTAAGGATATGCCTGCTAAAGAGTTGCCCGGGAATTTGGCTGATAGCAAGCTTCGAGAAACTGCCCCGACCACAACTCCTCAAACATCGACCACCCCGGACGTAGACATCACATCAACTCCATCAAGAGAAGCTGATGGAAAGGTGGAATCTGCTGGTATAACCGAGTGAGAAGTTCGAGAAATTGTCGACACCATTGGCAAGGCGAAGATGTCAGCAAAGATCATTGCCGACAAGCTGAGGGATAATATGGAGGTAGTGATGGATGTGATCCAATCAAAGAAGCTGAAATTCAGATCTTCTTCGACTGTGGAAGAGAGGATTGAAAAGACTCTCTGGCAAAAGAATAGAGAGAATAAAAGATCCTCAGTTCTTAAAGTGGAGACTAACCAAACTGAAGTAACCGAGCGATCTAAGGAGATAACAACGTTGACTAAGCTTGAACACTTCCTTGAAGTAGAGGATGGCTCTGTGGTTAACTCTATTCTTCCTACTAACTGTGGTTTCTTGCAGGATGAACTTGTTAATCTCCCGTAAGTTGTCGGTAATGACTCCGACCTGGTGGTCCTGTTGGTGAAATTTGGAGGAGAATTTCCAACACCTTCTGAGGGAGATGAGAAGGCAAAGAAGCGAGAAAAGTTACTCTCCAAGAAGAAGTTGCTGAACCCTGGCAAGAAACCCAACGGTCATGCGGTTAGCTCCGAAGAACAAGCTGAAGCTAGCCCCTAGCTGGCCTCTAAGCTTCTGTGGACAGGTATGCTCAAACCTGACCCAAAGGTCATAAGAATTCCTCCACCTTACAAGAAAACACCATAGATAAAGAGATATATCCTCACAATCATCGAGATTGATGACATTATCTTGTCACGCGAGGAGCTTGAGAGGAACATGTGGGTTGAGTGACTTCTGAGGGACAAATAACTAAAGAGGATTGATCTAGGGAGGTTGAGGAAACCTGTGTTTCCTAGCCTCCTAGTCATTACGACCACTTGAGAAGGCAAGAACCCCAGCTTGGGTACAGTATCTCAAAGCACTGTTACTTTGTTGACTTTGCCGCTCGGCTAACTTGACTTTGACCACTTGTTTGCTTTGTGTTGCAGATTTCAGAGAATTGAACTCTCCAGCTGTACTAAACGAGTCTGCGCGGGGACATTAGGACAACAAAGGCCAAATCACCTCCTCCTAGATGTTCATGTACTTCGAGCGGCTAAGGGAAAAGCTCGCGGTTGAAGAGGAATCACGGAGAGATTCCGAGGAAGCTTCAGAGAGGCGAATAAAAGTGGTATCCGCAGAGCAAGAGGCAAGCCACAGGATAGAGAGAATGTTGTCCGTAGAGCTTGAGGCTTGCCGAGAGAGAAAGAATTGTTCAAGATCAAGTCACAACTCAAGTGAGGTAACTTCAAAGATCTGAGGAGGATGCCACACAATATAGTAAAAGATACCACGATGTTATGGGAAGAAAGAAGAGGAGGAGACCAAATTTTGTGGGTTCAGAGAGAATATGGCAATCAGATCACAACTCTACTAGGAGGAGACCACTTCCTCGGTAACCGGATAGGCAAACCTACCCGTCTGACCTCGGGAACAGGTGGATTTTGACGAGCCAACCATTCTGATTAGCCGTATAGTTTGTGATGCTTCCCGGATATACCGGGCTCAGAGCATACCGAATCACAACTTGGTAGTCGCACTGTCAGTTATACTGCAAGTAGGAGACCAAGTGGCTCATCTCGACAGGAACCCCATAAAGGAAGGTGAGGAGAGGCGAGAAGAAAGAGGCCACGATCTATAAATGAGTTAGATTTATTTTATCCGCACGATCTGCGATGCTTGAATTTCCTGGAATGATATCTTGTCGCTGCAACTATTGAAGTTAAACTCTTCTATCTACAGGAAACTGATTTGCATGTACTAAATACATGACCACATGGACTAGCTATCTAGTAGAGTGACTAGCTGTTTTCTTGCAAGTTCTATTAACAGAGCTCGACTCCGCTTTCTACGGAAGAACATCAAGATTTCAATTTCTGTGGCTAGGTTTAATGGCACCTATGTAAGAATCTGCAGTTGGAGCTTTCCTTGATGTCGAAAAAGAATGATCTGAGATAACTAAAACAGAACTAAACCGCTTTGTCGCCACCCATATAACTAACCCCGATATAGCAGCGCAACTACCTCTGGAGGACGAGCGGATAAACACTTCCGGAAGGAACTATTGACATCCCTATTGACCATTTCGATTACGGTTTCACTTTGACGCCACTAATCGAATTTTTCAAAATCCTTTACTTCTTCGACATTTTTCCTGGCCAACTCTCACTGAATACAGTGGCTTCGGTGATGAGCTTCATTATATAAGTCCAGATAGAGCGGGTAAAGTTCAAAATGGATCTTTTTCGCCACTGCTTCGTAATCCATTAGATCACATCTGATAAGAAGGAAAATTGGATCTTCAAAGGTATGGTATACTTTGGCTGCACTTGTATGTAGGCTGTAAACTTGCTGAACAAGTTGCCGAACTGGTCCACCAGATTCCACATGTTCGAAGGGAATCTGGGTCATCTGCCTGTCCATCCATAAATTCGGGCAACTAACCTGTTCTAGCGGTTCGATGTCGATAGTGTCGAAAATGAAATCGTTGGATTCCTTAACAGATCACGGATAGACATTTGACATTACATCCCCATACTTCTAATTGTGACTGAAAGGCCTATAGAAGAAAGTAATTGTTTCAAGCGGTTAGTTTATAATCGACCGACTTACTGAGCGACTAATAACTTTCCCTTTGCAGCTACGCTGAAGGTTCCAGAGAATAGGCTGGAGACACTTTAAGGCCCCATTCTCACCCAGAGTGAGGTGCGGAAGAAAAGAGAAGTTATCTATCTCAAGGAGAAAGATGTTGTCGTGGGCTATGACTCAGATGAATCTTTCATAGCCCGCAGGATCGGTGAGTGGCTGAAGGACCTTCGCGGCAAAGTGGTAATTAAGTGGCACTGTGAAAGTTAGGGATAGATCTAACTTAACTCTTGGGGTTGGGGGTGAATAGAGTATTTTAAAAAATTCTAAGTTATTTTTATAGCGGATTAAAATACGTGATATATATATATATATGAAGAGAAATATCACAACACAAAAAAATGAACAAGTAATGGCAAACAAGACGACACATGGAATTTATAGTGGTTCCCTAATAAACCTGGGTACATCCACTATTCTACCACCCTGGTAGGAATTCACTATAGCTTTTTGCTCAGGTGCCCTGCCACCACCGGTTTTTGCTCACGTGCCCTTTCACCACATGATCTATTTTTTTATTTGAGATATAACAACCCTTTGAGCTTTTGATCAGGTTCCCAAAAACCAATCCCAAGTCTTTTGATCAGGTGACTTGTGAATTAAAAAAGGCTAGCTTTTGAAGGGAGTTAAAACCCTGTACACAGTGAAAGGGAAAACTAAAAAGATGTTGTCTTCTCTGTCTCAAGGCACTGAGAAGACTAGTGGACTTGTTGATGTAAAAGATCCCTTGAGTTGTATGGATCTGATCAGGAGTGGAAGATTTGCTTCAGGGTGTAGGCCTTCAAATGATGTTGCTCTTCAGCAAGCTTTTTGACTGATTTTTATTAGTTGTCCAATGAAAGCCTGAAGTAGATGAATAAGAACTCTGTCTATATGAGAGTTATGTTATGTTCTTCACTGATTACAGAACACTCTTTCCTTGATCACTGATTCACTACCATATTAATCTTCTGAAAAATCACATTATATATTGATTGCAGATTTAAAACATTTGAATTTTAAATTCTTTCCTTGAAATTTTCTGCATAATTTCTAGGATCGTGAATGGATAATTTTTTCTCGAATGCATTTCCTTAACTGTCCCAATAAATATTGTAGAGTAATAACTTTGTGAAAACGTTAATTAATGCTGCCAGGTAACAGCTATATTTTTGAGAATTTTGGGCATTAATTATCAGAGCATTACTGTCTTAATATAATTTGAAATCAAACTGCTATAGTCAAACTGAGAAACTGGAGAGAAGATTAGTCAAACTGAACCTGGAAGGATTTAGTCAAACTCAGCAAAGATTTGGTCGACCTGAGCTCTAAGTTCATCGAGCTGAGAACTCTCCTTTGTCGAGCTTAGCTGCAAGATCGTAGAACAAAGAATATACTTGCCAATCTGATGTCCAAGTACGTCGAACTAAGATAGTCATTCGTCGAGCTGAACTATTGATATAAGATCACAGTTCGTCGATCTCAGCTAGAATTTCGTCGAGCTCAACTCAGAGAAGTAACTCTGAGTTCATCGATCTGAGATAGACGATCATCGAGCCGAGTTCAGCTATCATTGAATTACTTTTCTGCAATCATTTTAACTACTTTTCCTATGAAGTCTTCTATCTCTAAAGTATTCTGAAGGAGGGTACTGGTAGTCCAAGTATGTGAAGTTGACCTTGACACTAGAAATAACCTATGACCCTAGACTATACATGTTGGGGAATCTAATCGAACCTAATAGTGAACCTAGCCCAAATCACAAGTTGGGTTCCAACAGTCTCCCCCTATTTTGGCGAATAAAATTATTTGACAGAATTATAGAACTTCAGCAGATATATAAAATTTTTCCTTATGAAGATATATACAGCAAAATAAAGTTCAAAAAATGCATAAGCAAATAATTATGAATCTCTCTTTGGAGTATCTGAAGAATCAGAACAAGGTTTTTTAAAAATCATCTTTCGTTTTGGATCAGCAGCTTGCTGTTGATTCATCTTCATATCTTGAGCACCAAGAATCTTCACAGTTGCAGCTCTGAGCAGTACTGCTTCTGAATACAAATTCATATAAGTATAAACATTAAAAAGATTTTTTGCCTGATATTTAGCCAATTCCTTCTTTTTATAAGATGACAGGGTTGAAAATATAGAGGAATCTTTTTCTTCTTCCTTGGCCTTCCTTATCTGAGAGAGAGCTAACAGCTCATTAAACATGTCCATTCTGTAGTTAGGATCCAACTCGGGATCATAAGCTGGAGAAGGAGGTCTCACTATACTTTATTCTTCTTCCTGACTAGCTTGATTTGTCAGCTGACTACCTTGACTATCAACATGTTGCTGTTATTTTCTCTGATGGCTAGCGGATTGAGTTTATAACCTTGAAGGTCTGTCTTTGCTACCTTGAGTAGGTACTGATTGAAGTGAATGAGAAGTAGACCATTGAACTTGAGAAATATTTCCTACTAATCCTAATGTATGAGGAGGAGGAGTAGGAGGTCCTCTCCAAGTCCTTCGAGGTGAATAGTACCTCTTCATTTTCTTCCTTTTTTTCATTTTTAGAAAGCCTCATACAGTAAGGAGTATCTAGAGTGAGTGTAATATTGTGCAGAATATAATAGGGGGTATCTGCTGTAGGAGAAGGTTTAGGAGCAGCCCTTACTTGAGACTTCTTATTGACTTTTCTTTTCTTAGAACCAACATACTCTAAATAACCTGACTCTTCATCATCATCAGATTGACATATAGGATTATTATAGAGAGCATCAATTTGCTTTAGCAATTAAGCAAAAAATGCTGGAGGAGCCTATGGCGGTATATCTGTATCTACCTTTTCATCCTGAGGTTGTGGCTATATATTTTCGGTACTAACTTGTACATCAGTATCTTCTGTATCTATGTCTTCAACATAATAGCATCCATATCTGGCATGGCGATTCAGCCCAAGCATAAGTATGTGGAGAGAAATCCTTTGGCTCTAAAACACTTACTGATATATTCTCTAAAGAAATACTGGAAGAAATATTACAGAAACTATCCATAATTTCTTCTAAAACTGAGGAATCTACTAGAGCAGTATAGAAAACTATTGCTTTAGAATAATCATAAACTATATCAACTGTATCAAGAACTGGTAAATTAAAACTATAAACTGTATCAAAAGAATGTAATAAAGAAGGAATATCAACAATGGGATTGATGATGAAATCACAAATAGTCATTATTTCTGGGGTTGCTGCCTCTTTTTCAAAGCAAAACATTTCAGTATCATCAAGAATTTCAACTACCGCTGCTGTTTGAATTGCTGCTGCTACTGTTGCTACAGCTGTTGTTGTTGCTGCTAGAGCTTCTATTGCTGCTATTGGAGCTTCTTCATAGGACATCTCGTTCTGCCTGGATTCAGAGAGACCTGATTCCAGGCCCCAAAAGAAGGGACAAAGGAGGAAGAAGCCAGCAGAGCAGAAAGAATGGAAATGGAAGCAGCAAGTGGGTCAATAGCCTCATCTATGAGCTTCTTAAGAGTGGGAGAAATGAATTTAATAAGGTCATTGGCAATGTCAGAAAAGTACAAATACAGTGGATCAGGAGTAGAGGGCGTATAGGTGGATCTATTACCACAAGTGGAACAGATTGAGAAGGCTTTAGGGATGTCTAATTGAAGGATGGTTGGAAATGTTGGAAGAATATTTGAGGGATGGATGACATCAGGTAGTTCATCTGGAATGATTTCCTGAACTTGTGAAAGAGGTGGAGAGTGTTGTGGAGATGGAGATGAGAGTAGATTAAAAGTTGGATATAAAAGAAGTGGATATGGATGAGTAGAAGTGGATGGAATGGAACCAATATGTGTATGAGGAGGTGATTGAGGAGGTGGAGATGGTGTATCCACAGGAATGTGGATGGGTGAGTGTGGAGGAGATGGTGGTTGAGATGGTGAGGCAGGAGGGATGGAAGTAAAAGGTGTATCTACAATAGCAGTGGATGGTAAATAAGCAGGAGAGGGAGGAGGAGAAGTGTCACAACCCGCATTTTCTCCAATTATAAGAATTATCAGAGTATGAGAAAACACGCGTCATGATGCCACGTCAAGCAGGGGATAACCGCTGACGCTCAGGCAAAACCAACTACAAACTTTATGCAAGAAAATCCTGTGTTTTATGATTAGAAAATCAGTTATATTTTAGAGACAGTATCCCTCGGCTCAGTGGATCACCTAGTCCACAAAAGAAAAACTATATTTATATGATGCGGAAAGAAAAAATACTTTAATTAGGTTTTACACCCTAAAGAGCGCATAAGGGTCCCAAGAGACCACTCATGCTATGCAAGACACTACATTTAATTTATATAATATATAAGAAAACGGTTTTCATACGTGATTTGGAAAATAGTGATTAAGCTTATAAAACATGTTGATCAGGAGCTTCATTTATAATAATATTTATAGTTTAAAAGTAACTAGCAACCTAGCATAAATCCTTCTCAAAGCAAGTAGACTATCTCCAGAAAATGATAGCAGCATAAGTAATATATCTAGTACAATGGTAAGAGAAACTACCAGTGGGCGCCAACAACCTGACACGAACCCACTGGCACATATGTATGTCTACAAGAAGGTACAGAGAAACTATCTCACTAACAAGGTAAACGGAACTCCAAAGTCCGAGAGTCCACCAGCAGCACCACTGCCTCAACTAGCCACCAGACAGGCTACAACTCAGAACCTGAGGCATTCCAAAAGAAAACAGAATACCTCAGCAAGCAACAAGGTAAAAACATCTGCATGCAGGAGTCAACCAAAAGGAAGAAGTAACTGAAAAATATGCAGTAGAAAGAGTCACAACTGCCCAAAATAGGACAACAAGAAAAGCACAACGAGCAAAGAAAACAGCAACAACCCAACTCCGGAACAACATCCTGCCGGGCCTAATAGGCTACCAAGAGCCTAAAGTGCTGCAAGCTACTAAGGAAGAAACTTCTAACACCCTAAACTGTGGAAAGTGGTAGTAGCAAAAACAACAACGAGGAACCAGATCGGAGGCAACCGCAGTCCCCCAATCCACCATGTCCAAGTCAAATAAACTCGAGGGTCAACACGTGAAAGCACAAGGGACCTTCCACCCACACATGCCCAGCCCATACCTGGAGCAAGAAAAACAAGAGTGGCCTTGGCTATATCACACAACTCCAACCTCCTGAAGAGCAACAAACCACCACTACTAACCACGACCCACGATTCGGCCTTTAAGAAGGTAAAGAAAACGGCCGACAAGAAAATACCAGAAATAAAACAAGAAAACCACTCAGGAACGAAAAACAAGGTAAAGGAAGAGTGTTGAAAAGAATCAACACGACAAGGTGCTGAGTGAGACCTACTCAGTGCCTACCTAACCATGGTGTTGAGTGAGCTAGCCTCACTTAAAGCCAAAACCAAACTCTAACCACAATCCCACTAAGGTAAAACGGAGCTCGACGATTGTCGACCGGAGGACGACGATAGTCGAACGGCCTAAGGCAGAAACCGAGATCGACGATCTCCATTCAGAGATCGATGATAGTCGAACGATTCTATGACAAAAAGAGGCGCGGAACTTCCAGTACGCGAGTAGTTTCCTATTACTCGTGTACCTCATCCCTCTACTCGAGTAGTCGCCTACTACTCGAGTACCTTAACCCTCTACTCGAGTCGTTGCCTACTACTCGAGTATGCTAAAGCCACTACTCGCGTATCTACAAACCTGCACTCGAGTAGATGCCTACTACTCGAGTAAACCAAACCACCTACTCGAGTATCTCGAGTCCACTACTCGAGTAACTCAAATCCTCTACTCGAGTAGTTACCTACTACTCGAGTAACTCAAAACCCCTACTCGAGTAGTTACCTACTACTCGAGTAAACCAAACCCCCTACTCGAGTAGTTACCTTCTACTCGAGTAAGCCAAAGCACCTACTCGAGTATCTCGAAACCACTACTCAAGTATCTCAGATCCCCTACTCGAGTAGTTACCTACTACTCGAGTAAACCAAACCCCCTACTCGAGTAGTTACCTACTACTCGGGTACTCCAAGGTTAATACTCGAGTATCTTAACCCACTACTCGAGTATCTAAAAGCCACCACTCGAGTATCTTTAAACCTACTCGAGTACTCCAAAACTAATACCCGAGTAATCCACTTCTACCTCACGAGTAACATACTCCTATACTCGAGTAATACACTTACTAACTTCTGGAAAAAAAAATCACTCCCCTCCCCTCCTAACATTCCCTCTCGGCTACACCCAAACCAGAGCAAATCTGAACAAAGATAAACGGCATTACGCCGGGAAAGTTGGGTTCCATCAGCACAAGTAGGGGGGGTCAATAGGAAGAACTAATTCCTATAGATAGCAATAAATATGAGAACAACAAGACCTCTAACCTAGGCTAACAGGGATTTCAATTTCAGCAAAAAAATCAAAAAGAAACTTGGCAAGGGCAAGAATACCACTTGCCTCAACTTTCAGCGAAGTTTGGATGGCTCTCCTCCTCTTCACACGGAACAAACAGCTGCAGCACCTAGAATAAATCTCACGGCCATTAATGGCTGAAAACTCCAAAATCGAAACCCAAATCTCATCAAAACTCCACGAAAATCAAATATCTTACTGTCGAAACGAAGATCTCGGAGAGAGCAAGCCAACGCCGTTTTCAGAATCGAATTTCGTTCACGAACAAGCCCGAAATCGCTGACCGAAGGAGGTACAGGACAGGCGGTTTTCTCCTCTGCTCTTCCGAGAACAAGCCGACGGTTTCTCTCTCAGGAAAAGAAGAAGAAGTGGGCCGTCACTTCTTAAACAGAGCTTTTATACGAAAAGCTAAACACCGGTTCATCCATAACCGAACCCTAAAATGCCTAATTACTTAATTTCATTAAGTAAATACCAAAATAGGTATAAGCCAAAAATATGGCTGCCACCAAGGCGAGGCAATAACTGCCTTAATAAATTCTCCCGCAGAATTTAATAAATGGTCAAAACCAAAAGGCTACAGGACAGTCAAAACAATCTAATTAATTGATCACAATACTATTAACACACCAAACGACACGAAAACCGAATCACCTCGGAATCCGACGAAATTCGCACCGTAGCTAGATATCCACGCTATGAACTCAACGACGAAGTCGAAATTAACTTTCGATGAACAGAACTCGAGTTATACCCAAACAAAGCCAAACACAAACATCCCCCTGAGAGGCCACACCGGGTCACCCAAAATGACTCGGCTTGCTAGGGAGATCTTGCCAACAGGCTACAAAACGGGGCACTGAGTTCTAAGGAGCTAAACCATACTCCACACATGAGACAAGCCACAGAAATGTGTCATCGTAACGCCAACGAGATTAAAAATAAATGCAGGAAAATCGGGGGCGTTACAGTCACTCCCCCTAAAAGAAAGTTTCGTCCCGAAACTTTACGCACAACACTCCTACTAAAGAAGGAGAAACAACTAATAGGAGTTACAAAAAGGATAACATACCGATTAAATCAACGAAATAGGTGAGGGTAAGCCCTCCTCATAGCTGACTCTAACTCCCAAGTTGCGCTTTCCAAATCCTGATTCTTCCATAGAACCTTAACCATCGGTATGGACTTCTTTCGCAGCACACGCTCCTGAGTATCCAAAATAAGAACCGACACCTCAACAAAAGAGAGATTGGGCTCCAACTGGGGCACAACATCCAAGAGCTGCCCAGTGCTGCGCACACACTTCCGCAATTGGCTAACATGAAAAATATTATGCATACCTGGGAAGTTCGCTGGTAAATCCAATTTATATGCTGACACGCCAACCCGTTCCAAAATCTCAAACGGGCCCACATACCTTGGGTCTAACTTCCGATTCTTACCAAATCTCTTAACACCTACCATCGGGGAAACTTTGAGGAATACAAGGTCCCCGAAGGAAAACTCCAAAGCAGATCTACGCCGGTTGGCGTTCTTTTCATATCTTTCCTGGGCTATACGAAGCTTCTCCCGAATAAGCTTCACTGCGACTTCAATTTCCTCAAGCGCATCGAGACCCAACAAAGGCCTCTCACCAGCCTCAGCCCAAAACAACGGAGTCCTACAGCGCCTCCCATACAAGGCTTCGAACGGAGCCATCTGCAAACTTTCCTGATAACTGTTGTTGTACGCAAATTCCATGAGTCGCAACCGCTCATCCCACGCTCCACCGTGGTCTAAAATATAGCACCGGATCATATCCTCAACAATTTGGTTCACCCTCTCCGTCTGCCCATTGGTCTACGGGTGGTAGGCAGTAGAATACCTCAGATCCGTACCCAAACCCTCTTGCAGACTCTGCCAAAAATGAGAAGTGAACCGGGAGTCTCGATCAGAAATGATGCTAACCGGCACACCGTGGAGTCGGATGACTTCATTCATGTATAACTCCGCTATCTTCTTCATCGGGTAATCAATCTTATAAGGTACGAAGTGAGCGCACTTCGTCAATCTATCTACTATAACCCAAACAGAATCAAATCCCCTCGGGGATTTCGGTAATCCCGTAATGAAATCCATAGATATACTTTCCCACTTCCAAGTCGGGATCTCTAGCGGAGTCAACTTACCACCAGGCCTTCCATGATCGGCCTTCACACGCTTGCAAGTGTGACACTCAGCAACAAATCGGGCTATATCTCCTTTCATGCCATACCACCAGGCAATTTGTCTTAAGTCACGGTACATCTTCGTAGATCCTGGATGGTAGGAAACGCTGGAACCATGAGCCTCACTGCAAATCATCCTCCTAACATCCCCAACCGCGGGAACGCAAAACCTGTCGCGGTACTTCAAAGTTCCCGCATCATCGATAGCAAAATCGGGCAACTCTCCCTTCTCAGTCCTGGTGAAAAGGTGCATAAGATCAGGATCGTCCTTCTGGTGCAGCCTAGTCAAAGAAATCCAGGACGGCTCTGCCACTGACAAACTACTCTGCAAACTACAGCATCCCACTGATATATCCAAAAGGAGGAACTCCTCCACTAAACGATCGGCGGAGAGGTTAAACATCCTTCCCGTCTTTCGGCTAAGGGCATCAGCCACCACATTGGCCTTGCCCGGATGATACTGGATCTCCACATCATAATCAGCCACATATTCCAACCACCGCCGCTGACGCAGATTCAACTCCTTCTGCGTGAACACGTACTTCAGGCTCTTATGGTCAGTAAAGATCTTACACTGAGCCCCATAAAGTAGGTGCATCCACAACTTCAAAGCATAAATAACTGCAGCAAACTCGAGGTCATGCGTAGGATAATTCTTTTCATGAGTCTTCAGTTGCCTTGACCCATAGGCAATTACCTTTCCATCTTGCATTAATACGCACCCCAAACCTACATGCGAAGCATCCACGTAGACATCATAATCTACACCCTCAGTAGGCAGGGTCAGAACGGGAGCAGTGCACAATCTCTCCTTTAGCTCAAGAAAAGCTTCCTCGCACTTTTCGCTCCAAACAAATGCCACATTCTTCTGAGTCAACTTGGTCAAAGGTGCGGCTAGGGAAGAGAAACCCTCCACAAATCTTCTGTAATAGCCAGCCAACCCTAAGAAACTCCTGATCTCTTTAGGCGAACTCGGTCTACTCCAATCCAACACTGCTGCAATCTTTTCTGGATTGACCGAGATCCCCTCCTTGTTCACCACGTGGCCTAGAAAAGAAACTTGAGGCAACCAAAATTCGCACTTGCTCAACTTGGCGAATAACTTGTGATTCCTCAACTCCGATAGGACCAAACGCAAATGCTGCTCATGCTCCTCAGCACTGCGTGAATAAACTAACACGTCATCAATGAAGACCACAACGAACTTATCGAGAAAATCCTTGAACACCCGGTTCATCATATCCATGAAGGCTGAAGGTGCGTTGGTCAGACCAAACGACATTACAAGAAACTCAAAGTGTCCATGTCTCGACCTAAACGCAGTCCGCAGAATATCCGCCTCACGGAACCTAAGCTGATGATAACCAGAATGAAGATCGATCTTGGAGAACACCGTGCTACCACGCAACTGGTCAAACAAATCATCGATCCTCGGCAGAGGGTACCTGTTCTTGATAGTGATCATGTTCAACTCTCTATAGTCGATGCATAGCCGCATCGACCCATCTTTCTTCTTCACAAACAGAACAGGAGCACCCCAAGGCGACGATCTCTGCATAATAAACCCCTTAGCTAACAGCTCATCCAACTGAACTCGCAACTCCTCTAACTCACGAGGGGCCATCCGGTACGGCGCCTTAGCAATTATACGTGTACCCGGCTCTAAATCGATCACAAACTCAACATCCCGATCAGGAGGAAGACCAGGAAGATCATCAGGAAAAACATCGGAGAAACCGTAAACAATAGAAATCTCTTCCAAGCGTGGCATGCTAACAGCGGCTCCAACCACCGAGACTAAACAAACACAACAATTAGAATGAAACAATATCTGAGCACATACCGCAGAGATGACAGGAAAATCCTGACACAGAGTAGCATACACGCTGCCGGGCTGACCGTCGTCCCTGATGAAGTCCAAGCGCTTTCCTCTTGCACTGAATGACCACATCATACCGAGAAAGCCAGTACATGCCCAAAATGACATCGAAGTCCTCCAGATCAATCATTTTCAGGTCCGCCTTCGCAAGAAAGTCCCCCAACAAAACCGGGCAATCCAAAATGCCCAAATCTGACAACACAGATTCACTAGAAGGAAACTTGACACAGAAGGAATCCCGAACACGATCTAGAGTCAATCAATGATGCTCTACAAAGGCTCTAGCCACGAACGATTGGGTAACGCCAGAGTCAAACAGAACACGCGCACAGTGGTTCTTCACCTTAAACTTCCCTATAAGAACACACAAACGAAGGAACTACCATAGCAATACCGCAACACTCTAGCAAATAAAACTACCAGGCTAGAAAAACAGCAATCAACTAACTTGAAATAACCTGGGTCGAAGTCTGAGCCTCCTCAGAAGAAATCACGTTCAGCTTCCCTTTTCCCTTGTCCACACGCGGAGGTGGAGGTAAAGCCTGTAACGGAACTACAGGAAGAACTGACTGAACCTGAGGACACCGCGACTTGATGTGACCCTTCTGCCCACACTGAAAGCAGACTCTGTCCTTGGTCCAACACTGGGCCACATCATGCCCGGATCGCTTGCAAACTGAACAGGAGACATCTTTCCTAGGAGCACCCTGGATCGCATGAACCTGCTCCTTCTTCTGAGCTGCTGATCTCTTAAAACATTTCTCGACAGGAAGGCCTGCCCGGCCACAGAAACTGCACACTACTCGGCTCCTTTTTCCCGGGACAGCATCGGGTACCAGGGGCTTCTTCCCCTCCACAGACTTTCTCTTGTCCTTTCTCATCTGCTGGCCTCTGCTCTTTGCCGTTTCAATAGCCTCAACCTTAAGAGCAGCCTCTACGACTCCAGCATAAGTCACTGACCCATAAGCACTAGTCAACTTTGCACTTCGCTCCTCAAACCACCAAGAAACCTCTTAACTCGATCAGCCTCAATGCTGACCAAGGCAGGGGGAAAACGGCACAACTTGCTAAATTCTATTTCATACTCACCCACCGTGAGTTGCCTTTGCTTCAGATAGAGAAAGTCATTCATGAGGCAGTCACGCTCGACCGAAGGCAAGAACTTCCTTAACAACATCTCCTTAAATATTTCCCAAGAGCATCCAGCTACTAAGCTCTCCTTCTCTCTCAGCCACCAACTCTTAGCCAATTCTTTAAGCTGATAGGTGGCTAGCATCACCCTCTGGTCACCAGCACTCCCTGAATACGAAAACATCTCCTCCATAGAGATCAGCCAATCATCTATAACCATGAAATCTGCCTTCCCGTCATAAGTGGGATGGCTCAGTCTCTGAAATTGCGAGATGAAGGCCATCTCCGCTGGCACCACCACTGGAGGTCTCACGAGCGCAGGGGGAGGAGGAACAGCTAACCCCCCCAGCAGGAACTTGCGCACCCTGAGCCTGTCCTGCCACAACTGCCACCAAAGACTGAATCTGGGCTTGCACCTCTTCCAACTGTCTGCCCATAGCTTCGCTACTCTGACGCAGACTCTCGATTACCGCATCACGCTGAGCCCCAGACGACTCACCTTCAGACAGGGGAGTCGATCGAGTCGCAGGTCGCCTAGTCATCCTATAATCATAACCACCCCAAATCAGATCCCCTAACAACAACTAGAACCCAAACACAAGCACAGACCATACATATATAGATATAGACTTGAAGCTGCTAAACTTGCTCTGAGAGTTTATCTTTTTAACAAAAATTTGATGACATGCCCTAACCTAGGATGGTTAACCACCACCTTACTAACTCCTGTGCCTAGATCGGGAATGCATGACTTTAAATTAATTTGAAAACTTATGTGTGTACATATGTCATCCTGCAAATCTTTAGCTTGGCACATTGTGCTTATGCCATGATATGCAATGCCTGTTTGTGCTATGCATTCTAAAAAAAGGCCCTAATGCATGTTATGAGCGGCGTACACATGAAAATGTTATGCATCCCATACTACAAAACATTCCCATGCAACGGAAAGAAACGTGCTAGTCGCAGTCATGTGGTGAGGTTATGCATCCCATACTACATAACCCTCACATGTAGCCCTATGGTGGATCCATATACAAACACATATTATGCATCCCATACTACATAATATGCCCCGTATACTTCATGTTATGCCATGAGTGAAGTGTTCGTGCTTTTGCCAAGACGTGCTGATGACATATCGGTGTGTGAATGACATGATGCAGAACTACCAAAAGCAAGCAAAGGAAGGTTGCTCAACTAACTTGTCAAGCAACCTCCCTTTGATACCAACTGTCACAACCCGCATTTTCTCCAATCATAAGAATTATCAGAGTATGAGAAAACACGTGTCATGATGACACATCAAGCAGGGGATAACCGCTGACGCTCAGGCAAAACCAACTACAAACTTTATGCAAGAAAATCCTGTGTTTTATGTATAGAAAATCAGTTATATTTTAGAGACCGTATCCCTCGGCTCAGTGGATCACCTAGTCCACAAAAGAAAAACTATATTTATACGCTGCGGAAAGAAAAAATACTTTAATTAGGTTTTACACCCTAAAGAACGCATAAGGGTCCCAAGAGAACCACTCATGCTATACAAGACACTACATTTAATTTATATAATATATAAGAAAACGGTTTTCATACGTGATTTGGAAAATAGTGATTAAGCTTATAAAACATGCTGATCAGGAGCTTCATTTATAATAATATTTATAGTTTAAAAGTAACTAGCAACCTAGCATAAATCCTTCTCAAAGCAAGTAGACTATCTCCAGAAAATGGTAGCAGCATAAGTAATATATCTAGTACAAGGGTAAGAGAAACTACCAGTGGGCACCAATAACCTGACACGAACCCACTGGCACATATGTAAGTCTGCAAGAAGGTGCAGAGAAACTATCTCACTAACAAGTTAAACGGAACTCCAAAGTCCGGGAGTCCACCAGCAGCACCACTGCCTCAACTAGCCACCAGACCGGCTACAACTCAGAACCTGAGGCATTCCAAAAGAAAACAGAATACCTCAGCAAGCAACAAGGTAAATGAGAGAGGAAGTTGTCTACCTAAATCACCTAGAGGGGGGTGAATAGGTGAGATGTGCGTCTATTTGCGGAATAAAAAATTAAGGAACTAGCACAGCACAATACCAAGCAATCACAGACGACAAAAGATTTATAGTGGTTCCCCAACCTTGGGTACGTCCACTTTCCTCACCAATCTAGTAAACCACTAGACTTGGCTACTCCACTATCTCGGATCAAAACGATCCTACACCTCGGAACAACGTTCCTACAAAACTCGATCCCAAAATGGATCTACACTCGGAAGATTAAAACTTCCTACAAATCTCGGAGAGAATTTCTCCTACAATAAAGATGTTTGAAATATAACTCAAATAATACAAACAGTGAATTCTCAGATCTGAATAGATCGGCCTTGATCTTCCTCTTTGTTCGATGTGGCTTTTTCAGAAAGATCGAAGAAGAACACGGCAACCCTAGATCTGAAAACTTCTTTGACTTCTCCCGATCGGATGTAGAAGATGATGAGAAGCATGACTTTGATCACGATCAGAAGAAGAAAACTTAGATCTGAATCAGGAATCAGAAACTCAGCACGAGCACGATGATGATCAACGGCGGCGGCGGCGGCTTCAGTGATTCAGACTTTTCCGAGAGGTAACAATGTCGACGGCGGCGGCTTGTAGATCTCGAAAAACTTATATTCTCTGATAATTCCTTTTCTTTTCCTTATTAGGTTAGGTCTAATCACGTATCCCTTTTATAGGAGTCTGATAACGGTCATAATCGTAATTAACGATGATACGTAGACCAATCAGAAAAGAGGAATTCAAAAATTACTTTGGAATTCTGGTCTTAGCGATTTTTAGAAAAAAATCAGAGTCATATACACGAGAGAAAATGATATACTCGAGTATATGTCTATCTGCTACTCGAGTAACTAGAAGTGAAGCATACTCGAGTGAATGAGTTTCAACATACTCGAGTATCTGGGTTCAACTACTCGAGTGACAGAAAAGATCTACTCGAGTATAAAGAAGTTGGTTACTCGAGTATATCTACTTAGAGGAATTCTTAGGATAAAAGGATGGTGTTACTCGAGTATATAAAAAGGAGGTACTCGAGTACTTGGAAGACAGTTTACTCGAGTATAACAGAGGGAGTCAACTACTCGAGTATCTGAGCTATTACTCGAGTGTAGAGAGTCTACTCGAGTATATAAACTTAGAGAAATTCCTTTATACTTCCAGTCCAGGCTTACTCGAGTGTAAATAAAGCATCTACTCGAGTAACTCGAGGACTACTCGAGTAAGAGAGTTAACCTACTCGAGTATAAAGTAACCTACTCGAGTATACCAAAGGAGTACTCTAGTATGTATACTTAGGATATTTTCCAGATAAAATTAGAATCCTTTACTCGAGTATATAACTTAGACCTACTCGAGTAACAAACCATTTACTCGAGTATATATAAATTTACTCACTCGAGTATATGAAGATCTACTCGAGTATACACTTATATACTTGAGTAAAAGGGATTTTTCTCGAGTATGCTTAAGTCAACTACTCGAGTACTAACTCACCTACTCGAGTATATGGAGTATATTACTCGAGTATGTGGACTTAGTAGAATTCTTGGAATTAGGTCTTCTATCCTTCTTTGTCCATGAGTCCAAGTGCATCTAGATGAAGTGTATCCCAATAGAGAGACTATACGTGAGTCAACACCTTGGATCACACAATGAGGGATTACATTGTATGGTCCTGTGTTTGATGACCCACTATAGACTGACATTGGTCTACACTTGGCAATAGAGTCCTGTGCACAAGTAACTTAAACACAATATCAAATACAACTTAATTCATCTTAGTTCCGGGTCTGACTTCCCACAAATCTGAGGTATTGTGGAGACAAATCCCAACAATCTCCCCCTATTTGTAGAAGTCAGCACTCTCTTCACTAAGGTGAATTACTTAAAGTAAAGTAGAACAAGGATAGCATAAATGACAAAGTATAAAGCATTGAAAAAAAATACTGAGCATGAAAACAAATAAACAAAGATAGCCATAATCAGAATTATATATAATCTAGAAATGTTTTTGAAACAGAATATCAATTTCCACAAGATCATCTTTCAGGGATGGGCATCCTTATTCTGTCTTTCTCTCACTTGATGCTGCCTCTCAAAGTATGAGAAAGGTTTTGGAAAGTATGTCTTTGGCCTAGGAGGAGCCTTCGGGTTGTTGAATCCCCATTGCTTGTCATGGAGTCTGATCTTTATCTGTGAACTCTCATAGGCTTTCCATATTGAGTAACCGTAGTACTGATCTTTGTGTTCTCCATGGTCAATAACCAACCTCAGAGTATCAAAAATAAGAGATTTGGAGAATGGGCTCCAAATTTCTGCATGAACTACATCTGGTCTGGCTCCAGGAACGGGAGCAGGCTCTCGTCTCGGGGCTGACCGGCTAGCAGAAGCGTCATCACCATACTTTCTTTTCTTACTAGAACCACCCTGATCAGATGGTTTTTTGGAGGAGGAGGCACCATGATCAGTGTGTCCTTTAGAGCTACCTGGCATATCATCTGTCCAAACATCAGCATAGGAGAGAGGAGGGTCTGACATGTCCCCAGCAGGTCTGGGAGAGAATGTAGGCACCGTCTCTGGAGGATAGATCTGAGCATCTGATGGAGGAGCTTCTGCAAGAGGGTTCAGGCCTTGGGGATCACAGTAGGGTCTCAATTGGAAATCTGGGAAGTTCTGATTATGTACCCATACTGCTGTATCATATATATAAAACTTTACCGACTGAATCTGAGCCAGAGTGTCAGCTTTCATTTCTTTTAACTTGACGTCCAGGGCAGCTTCAGACTTTTCAGCAAACTGGGCGGAGAGTTTTTCAACTTGTTCTTTTACTATTTTCTCCCCCTTGCTGATATATACATTTAACTGAGCAATAGCCTCGTCTCTGAAGGTTCCAACTTCATTGCATACCTTGATTACATTGGTTTCTGCATTCTTGTCAGCTTGGATCTGATTATTAGCAACTGTTACAGCCTGATCTCTGAGTTCACCGATACTGGTGATAGTATGGTCTAAAGCTTTTCCACCAATCCGAAATAGTTTACGGAGCTCATCTGTATTTGCTTGAATCTCGGCAAAGCCTCTACTCATCTCTGTTTCCAGAGTAGAGACCTTGTCCTGGACAGTTTTGAGAGAGTCATCAAAATACCTTCTCTGTTCTGTGAGCATGAGCTCAATCTTGCTGAGAATGTCAGAAGAGGAGGAAGAGGAGGGAGCAGAGGGTATTACAACAGCAGGAGCAGGGGCTAGAGCAGGAGCAATCCATGGAGGAATCTCTTTAATGACGACAGAGCTTACAGCTCTCTTTGTTGGGGGGAAATCTACTGAGTCTTCTGCATCAATGAAGGAGGGGAGAGAGAAGTCCAGGTTCCTCAGAGGTGGTTCTACATGTTCCAGAGACATGTCCTCGTCACTGGAGAATTGGATTTCTTCATGCAGCTCTTCATCTTCAACTGGGGAGTGAGCAGGGGATTGAGAGGGAACTCTTTCTGGAGATAGAGGTAGGTGATCTACTTGGATGAAAGGTTCATCTGATCGCAGTTCCTCAATCAACTTAGCTATATCTTCTTCAGTGGACAGGAGGTCCTTTTGAATCTGAACATCTGAGCTGATCTCTGCTGGTGGAGGAGACTGAACTGCAGGAGAGGGGATTGGATCTCTGAGCTGAAGGGACTGGACTGGTGAATCTGCATGCTGTGGCTGAGGGCTAGCTGAGGCAGGCTCCTCCTCAACTACTGCACCCGTGGTGTCAGCAGTTTGACGGAGAGGAGGAGATGGGGTCCTGTCAGCCGGGGCATTGAGGCCTATTTGCTCGGCAGAGGCCTTGGATGCTTGAACAGTATTCTGCAGCTTAAGCTCCCAACGATGAATTGATGAGATGGACAATTTCTTCATATGGTGGAGAGGAGTTCCTTTAGCAAAGCTGAACACCTCGGAGTCGATCTCCCGGAGAATGAGGGAGATGATCCTTGCATAATTTGGACTTTTGATGCTTTCCCGAATTTTATCCAATATCATCATGCCGAACTGAAACTTCTTTCTGCAGACTATGGCTTGCATAACATCGAATAAATTTTGGGATATATCTCTTATGGAATATGTCTTGCACCACAGGACTTTGGCGATGACATCAACTAGGAACTTGCCTTCTGAATTGAACAATGACCGATTCAAGGTTTCACCTCCACCTTCAGGATCTCGACCACAGAATAGGGAAGTACGGTGGCATCTTCCTTTTCTAGGTCGTCTTCTTCGTCAACCACGGGCATCCGAAGCAGAGTGGCGACTGAAGTTTTATCCAACCGAATCTCAAGTCCTTTTACCTTTGATTTCAGAATTGTGCCAATTACGTCTAACCTTCAGATTTCTGTAAAATTCTTCAACATCATGAAACAGGAGACGGCAGGGTTCTTGAAGAACGAAGGACAATCCGGCGGTGTCCAAGAGAATCAGTAAATTTTTGAAGTCATCCGAAATATTTTCAATACCATCTGTCACGAGTTTGGAGCTGATTCCAATCTTTGATGGAGGAGCCATCATCCAGAGGAGGCGAGCAGCGATGATCGGGAAGAAGGAGTTCGTCTGCTCTGGAATTCGAAACGCCGGCTCCACCGAGAGATTGAAATGTGGAAAAAGATTTTCGGTTTTCTTTCTATTTATATATAACCCTAATTAGGTTTAGAGAGAGATTAGAAAAAAAATTTAAATCATACCTGAAGGGGCGCCAACAGTCTCGGTGTGCGAAAAAAGAAAAATAGAATGTTCAAAGTGCAGGAAATCCATATACTCGAGTATATGTCGGCATACACGAGTAAGTGGAAATTGGACATACACGAGTGACTATCGACCTACTCGAGTGAGGTAAAAACATACTCGAGTGGATTTGGACATACACGAGTAAGTGGTAATATACTTGAGTGAGTGTCCAAGTACTCGTGTAGATGATCTTAAGTACTCGAGTATGTACTTGAAGTACTCGAGTATATTTCGAAGTACTCGAGTATGTCAAGTGATGTACTCGAGTATATGTCCTTTGAAAAAGTATTTTTCTTAAAAAAAGTTTTACCTCCACCGAGTTCTTCACTTTTGAGCCTATGGATGAGTCCATCATCACTATTCGTCTTTGTTGAGCATCCCAAGTTCCGTTTTGAAGAACGAGAACTTGGTCTCGTCCAGCGGTTTTGTGAAAATGTCTGCAACTTGTCTGTCTGTGGAGACATATTGTAGATCTATGTCCCCATTCTCCACATGCTTTCGGATGAAGTGATATCGAAGCTCGATGTGCTTTGTCCGGCTGTGGGAGACTGGGTTGTTGGCGATCGCGATTGCACTGGACGAGTCGCAAAACAAGGGAATGTTCTGGAACTTCATGTTGTAATCGTCAAACTGATGCTTGATCCATAGAAGCTGTGCACAACAGCTGCCTGCAGAGATATACTCTGATTCAGCCGTTGAGATGGCTACACAGTTCTGCTTCTTGCTACTCCAGGATATAAGTCTCCTTCCGAGGAATTGGCATGTCCCGGAAGTGCTTTTCCTGTCGTCTTTGCTACCTGCAAAATCAGCATCTGAAAAACCAATTAGTTCACTATCATTACTTCTTGGGTACCATAAGCCAAGATTTGGTGTACCCTTAAGGTATCTTAAGATCCGCTTTGCAGCGGCGTAATGAGATTCTTTAGAGTTCACTTGAAATCTAGCGCATACGCATGTTGAGAACATTATATCCGGTCTACTGGCGGTTAGGTAAAGCAAGGACCCAATTATGCTTCTGTACTTGGTTTCATCAAAAGGTTTCCCTTTCTCATCCTTGTCTAGAGACATAGCTGAGGCTATTGGAGTCCTCATAGAGGTTGCATTCTCCATTCCGAATTTCTTAAGTAGCTCTTTGGTGAACTTCGTCTGTGAGATGAAAATCCCATCTTCAGATTGTTTCACCTGAAGCCCTAAGAAATACTTCAGCTCTCCCATACTGCTCATTTCAAACTTCCCTTGCATAAGTTTAGAAAACTTCTTGCAGAGGTTGTTATCCGTAGAGCCAAAAATAATGTCGTAGACATAGATCTGCACTAGCAAAATCTTGCCTTTTATTTCCCTAAGAAATAATGTCTTGTCTATCTTTCCTCTTGTGAACTTGTTCTCAAGAAGGAAGCTAGACAGTGTCTCATACCAAGCTCGAGGAGCTTGTTTAAGACCATATAGCGCTTTCTGTAATAAATATACATAATTAGGATGGGTTGAATCAACAAAACCTGGCGGTTGCTCTACGTACACTTCTTCCTTTATGTCACCATTCAGGAAGGCGGACTTTACGTCCATCTGATAGACGGTAAAGCCCATAAGTGCAGCATACGCAAGGAATAACCTGATAGACTCCAGTCTTGCTAATGGAGCATATGTCTGATCGAAGTCGATTCCCTCTTCTTGACGGTAGCCCTTTGCAACGAGTCTGGCTTTGTTCTTTATGATTGTTCCATCTTCATCCATCTTGTTCCGATAGACCCATTTTGTCCCAATGACATTTTTGCTCTTGGGTCGAGGAACAAGTGTCCAAACATTGCAGCATTTGAACTGATTCAGTTCTTCTTCCATGGCTAGAATCAAGGATGCATCCGAGTTGGCTTCCTCGAACTTCTTTGGTTCAACCTGTGAGAGAAAGCTCAAGTATAAATTCTCATTAGTTGTACCTCTCCGAGTTCTGACACCATCCCGGGGATCTCCTATGATTTGGTCCACGGGGTGATCCTTCAGATGTCTGAGCTCTAGAGTTCTTGCATCTGGATTGTCTTCAATCACTGGAGTGATTTCACCATTTGGAGTGATTTCATCATCTGGATCATCTACCTCTCCAATAGGGATTGGGGTGGTGATATTTATGAATTTATCACCTCCATCTTCAATAGGTTCATCCAAGCTTGTCTCTTTTAACTTTGTACCTACAGCTTCAATGAACACACTAGAGGAGTTGCTTTGCAGCAAGCTCGTCTCATCAAATACAACATGTATAGATTCTTCTACAACCAGAGTTTTTCTATTAAATATTCTATATGCCTTACTATGGCCACTATACCCTACAAAAATACCTTCAAAGCTTTTCTCACTGAACTTGGTAGTGTGATACTTGTCGTTGTTAAGTACGAAGCACTTACAGCCAAAGATTCTAAAATACGAAATGGTCGGTTTCCTGCCTTTTAAAAGTTCGTACGGTGTCTTATCGTGGTCTTTGTTTATGAGCGCTCTATTTTGCACGTGGCATGCAGTGTTGACGGCTTCAGCCCAGAAGTATTCCGGAAGTGAGGCATCACTTAACATGGTTCTGCAGGCCTCTATGAGGGTTTTGTTCCTTCTCTCAGCCACTCCATTTTGCTGTGGAGTGCGAGGAGAGGAAAACTCATGAAAGATACCTAAGCTTTCACAAAATTCTGTCATGGCCCCAGATTTGAATTCTGTTCCATTGTCACTTCTGATTTTGACTACTGAACAGTTATATTCATTCTGGATTTGCCTAACAAAATTAGTATAGATATCGAAGGTATCTGACTTGTGTTTCAGAAAGAATACCCATGCAAATCGTGAGTAATCATCAACAATAACCAACGTATAATCCTTACCTCCCAAACTTCTAACTTGCAGTGGACCGAACAAGTCCATGTGCAGTAGATGTAAACATCTATTAGAATCTTTGCCTATAATGCTTTTAAAATTACTCCTTGTTTGCTTGCCTTTTACGCATGCAGGACAAGGTCTTTCCTTAACGCACTTGACATTCGGGGCATCACGTACTAGGTTTTTAGAGAATAATTTATTGATAGTTTTGAAATTAATATGTGCTAATCTCTTGTGCCATTGGTCACCAAGAGATGCACTATCTTTTGCCAAAAAGCATACTGGTGTAGATGAATCGATACAAATGAAATTTAAGCAAAATATGTTTCTGCTTCGAGTACCTGATTAAAATCGTTTCCATATTGGTAAGGGATTTTATCAGGCACTTATCAGCATGGAATTCTACTATGTATCCTTTGTCGCATAGTTGGCTTATGCTTATGATATTGTGTTCCAATCCTTCAACATAAGCTACATCCGAAAAGGATACATTACCGTTAGTAATCATACCGTAGCCTTTAGTGATTCCACGGTCTGAACCTCCAAAGATGACCTTTGGTCCGTTCAATACTGGTGAGTAGTTTTGAAGTAGGCTTCTAGTCCCGGTCATATGCCGAGAGCATCCACTGTCGAAGTACCAGATTGGCATTTTAGCGGTCTTTGGACATACCTGCAATCATAATCACTTAGCCTTAGGAACCCAAACGAGTTTGGGTCCTTGATCTCGAGTTAGAATACTCCCCCTACGAGGATTAGCCTCATGAGTGGTCATTCTCATGTTGCTAACTTGAGGAGTTGCAGCATATTTGGGATTGAACCAGCAATCGATGGCAAAGTGACCAACTCTACCACAGCACCAACAGTCAAATTTGTTGTATCTTTGCCTCATCTTCTCCTGCTTGACTACCTTGAGAGGATGTCCAACAGGAGTAGCATTTTTAGATGTAGAAGCTTCATGATGATGGCACGTGCATGGAGTCTTCTCCATCTTCGGCTTTTCTACAACAACTTTCACTTTGGGTGCCTTCTTAATATTATGACCATGAACATAAGGTCCATAACTCTGAAGTTGAATCTCCTCATAAGGTTCCTTGAAAACGCTCTCACCAAAGTTGCGAAGGCGAGTCCAACCTTGGTATCTTGTCTTAGGCTTCTCAGGGATAGGCCTATTAAAGTGACCATAGGTGGATTCGTAGTCAAGATCGTTCGTAAGAAAGATGACTTTCTTGAACGCGACTGGCTCCAAGGGAGCTTTCCCTTTCTCTTCGGCAGAGGCCTTCTTGGCCGCCTTATTTCTCCTCTTGGCCTTGTTTCTCCTAGAAGATTTACTAGGAGCTCCTTTGTGGCCTAGACCGGCACCACTTGCCTTAGCTGAGAATTCAGCAATCATAGGAAGCACAGTCTTAGGCTTCGAGAAGCTTTCTACAAGCTTCTTCTCATCCAAAGAGTTGTTCTTCCAATTCCTTGATGATTTTCTCTTTAAGGTCAAGGTGCCCGAGAGCCTTGTTGTATTCTTCGATAGATTTATCGAAGTCTTCCTTGAGAGAGTCAGTCTTAGAGACTTCTTCTCTAAGGTTGCTCTCTGAAGCTTTTAGAGATTTTATCTCCTTAGCTTGAGTTTTCACGACTTGGTGACATTTGTCGTAAGCCTTGAGTAACTCCTGATATTGCATCATGAGTTCTGATTCATCCTCAGAGGGATAGCCCTCTTGTTCATTGTCATCATCAGAGTCAGAAAGAGGGTGTGAGATTTTACCTCCCCAGTGAACTGGGGGACTTGTTCATCGTCAGTTAGAGCCATTAGCCCAAAGTAAGCTTCTTCCTCTCCGGCACTCGACTCGGATGAGTCAGAGTCACTGAGAGTTTTGCTCTTCTTAGCTAACAAAATCTTTTCTGTCCTCTTCCTGTTGTAGGACTTCTTGTCTTCTTTCTTGCCGCCCTCTTTCTTCTTATGGGGGCAATCCGCAATGACGTGACCTGGCTTGTTGCAGCAATAACAAACAATATCAGTGGAATAATGTTTATTCGGTTTCGAGCCATACCTGTCGTGGCTGCTTGAGCTCTTTTTCTGACGATCACCATCATTGTGTGATCTTCTATATGAGGCATCCTTGCCTTTCCATTGCTTCTTTTTGTTCAAGAATTTCTTGAACTGCCTTGAGAGTAGAGAGAAAACTCTCCATCAGATAGCTCCGAGCCAGAAGAGCTTGGTTCAGACGAATCTTCATCATCAGCTTCAGGAGCTGGGGCAGGAGAGCTAGCCTTAATCTTCCTTGAGCTGTCTGCCTTCAGAGCAACTGACATCTCTTTGGATCCGGACCTGCTCATCTCTTCTTCAGCTTTTCTAGAATTGATTTGAAGCTCATAGGACATTAGCTTTCCGAACAGATTTTGCGGGTCCGTCTCGGCTAACCTTCCGAACTCCCGAATGGCGCATACCTTGTTATCCCATTCCTTGGTTAGGGATCTTAGGAATTTGTCATTCAGTTCTCCATTGGTGAAGACTCGGCCATAAACTCTTAGGCCGTTCACTATCTTGAAAAAGTTCTCGAACGTGTCAGCTATGGCTTCCTTGTGACCTTGCCGGAAGGCTTCATACTTTTGATTCAGAAGGGATCTCCGATCATCCCTCACTTCTTCAGTACCTTCCATCAGAGTCACCAGGGAATGCCACATCTCCTTGGCAGATTTGCAATGGATGAGATTCTGCAGTATTGAGTCATCGACTGAACTTGCTATTATATTTTTGGCTTTCATATCGAGGGAGACAAGTGCAATCTCGTCTTTATCCAAGTCCATCAGCTTCTTAGGAACTTGTTTGGATGAGTCTATAGTAGAGGCAACCATAGGAACATGTGGACCTTCTTCAACAATCATGAAGATCCGAGGATCCACAGCTTCCATGAAGAACCTAACTCTTTCCTTCCACATAGGAAAATTATTCTTGGTGCAAATGGGAAGCTTGGCAAAATCTTTAGTCTTACTCATGCTTGATATTTCTCAAAAGACAACTCGGGTGGGATCAGATCAAGGTGTTAACCTCTTAACGATCAACCTCCCCCTCTGATACCAATTGAGAGAGGAAGTTGTCTACCTAAATCACCTAGAGGGGGGTGAATAGGTGAGATGTGCGTCTATTTGCGGAATAAAAAATTAAGGAACTAGCACAACACAATACCAAGCAATCACAGACGACAAAAGATTTATAGTGGTTCCCCAACCTTGGGTACGTCCACTTTCCTCACCAATCTAGTAAACCACTAGACTTGGCTACTCCACTATCTCGGATCAAAACGATCCTACACCTCGGAACAACGTTCCTACAAAACTCGATCCCAAAATGGATCTACACTCGGAAGATTAAAACTTCCTACAAATCTCGGAGAGAATTTCTCCTACAATAAAGATGTTTGAAATATAACTCAAATAATACAAACAGTGAATTCTCAGATCTGAATAGATCGGCCTTGATCTTCCTCTTTGTTCGATGTGGCTTTTTCAGAAAGATCGAAGAAGAACACGGCAACCCTAGATCTGAAAACTTCTTTGACTTCTCCCGATCGGATGTAGAAGATGATGAGAAGCAAGACTTTGATCACGATCAGAAGAAGAAAACTTAGATCTGAATCAGGAATCAGAAACTCAGCACGAGCACGATGATGATCAACGGCGGCGGCGGCGGCTTCAGTGATTCAGACTTTTCCGAGAGGTAACAATGTCGACGGCGGCGGCTTGTAGATCTCGAAAAACTTATATTCTCTGATAATTCCTTTTCTTTTCCTTATTAGGTTAGGTCTAATCACGTATCCCTTTTATAGGAGACTGATAACGGTCATAATCGTAATTAACGATGATACGTGGACCAATCAGAAAAGAGGAATTCAAAAATTACTTTGGAATTCTGGTCTTAGCGATTTTCAGAAAAAAAATCAGAGTCATATACACGAGAGAAAATGATATACTCGAGTATATGTCTATCTGCTACTCGAGTAACTAGAAGTGAAGCATACTCGAGTGAATGAGTTTCAGCATACTCGAGTATCTGGGTTCAACTACTCGAGTGACAGAAAAGATCTACTCGAGTATAAAGAAGTTGGTTACTCGAGTATATCTACTTAGAGGAATTCTCAGGATAAAAGGATGGTGTTACTCGAGTATATAGAAAGGAGGTACTCGAGTACTTGGAAGACAGTTTACTCGAGTATAATAGAGGGAGTCAACTACTCGAGTATCTGAGCTATTACTCGAGTGTAGAGAGTCTACTCGAGTATATAGACTTAGAGAAATTCCTTTATACTTCCAGTCCAGGCTTACTCGAGTGTAAATAAAGCATCTACTCGAGTAACTCGAGGACTACTCGAGTAAGAGAGTTAACCTACTCGAGTATCAAGTAACCTACTCGAGTATACCAAAGGAGTACTCGAGTATGTATACTTAGGATATTTTCCAGATAAAATTAGAATCCTTTACTCGAGTATATAACTTAGACCTACTCGAGTAACAAACCATTTACTCGAGTATATATAAATTTACTCACTCGAGTATATGATGATCTACTCAAGTATACACTTATATACTTGAGTAAAAGGGATTTTTCTCGAGTATGCTTAAGTCAACTACTCGAGTACTAAGTCACCAACTCGAGTATATGGAGTATATTACTCGAGTATGTGGACTTAGTAGAATTCTTGGAATTAGGTCTTCTATCCTTCTTTGTCCATGAGTCCAAGTGCATCTAGATGAAGTGTATCCCAATAGAGAGACTATATGTGAGTCAACACCTTGGATCACATAATGAGGGATTACAATGTATGGTCCTGTGTTTGATGACCCACTATAGACTGACATTGGTCTACACTTGGCAATAGAGTCCTGCGCACAAGTAACTTAAACACAATATCAAATACAACTTAATTCATCTTAGTTCCGGGTCTGACTTCCCACAAATCTGAGGTATTGTGGAGACAAATCCCAATAGTAAAAACATCTGCATGAAGGAGTCAACCAAAAGGAAGAAGTAACTGAAAAACATGCAGTAGAAAGAGTCACAACTGCCCAAAACAGTACAACAAGAAAAGCACAACGAGCAAAGAAAACAACAACAACCCAACTCCGGAACAACATCCTGCCGGGCCTAATAGGCTACCAAGAGCTTAAAGTGCTGCAAGCTACTAAGGAAGAAACTTCTAACACCCTAAACTATGGAAAGTGGTAGTAGCAAAAACAACAACGAGGAACCAGATCGGAGGCAACCGCAGTCCCCCAATCCACCATGTCCAAGTCAAAAAACTCGAGGGTCAACACGTGAAAGCACAAGGGACCTTACACCCACACATGCCCAGCCCGTACCTGGAGCAAGAAAAACAAGAGTGGCCTTGGCTATATCACACAACTCCACCCTCCTGAAGAGCTACAAACCACCACTACTAACCACGACCCACGATTCAGCCTTTAAGAAGGTAAAGAAAATGGCCGACAAGGAAATACCAGAAATAAAACAAGAAAACCACTCGGGAACGAAAAACAAGGTAAAGGAAGAGTGTTGAAAAGAATCAACACGACAAGGCGCTGAGTGAGACCTACTCAGTGCCTACCTAACCTTGGCGTTGAGTGAGCTAGCCTCACTTAAAGCCAAAACCAAACTCTAACCACAATCCCACTAAGATAAAATGGAGCTCGACAATTGTCGACCGGAGGTCGACGATAGTCGAATGGCCTAAGGCAGAAACCGAGATCGACGATCTCCATTCAGAGATCGACGATAGTCGAACGATTCTAAGACAAAAAGAGGCAGGGAACTTCCAGTACGCGGGTAGTTGCCTATTACACGTGTACCTCATCCCTCTACTCGAGTAGTCGCCTAGTACTCGAGTACCTCAACCCTCTACTCGAGTAGTTGCCTATTACTCGAGTATGCAAAAGCCACTACTCGCGTATCTACAAACCTGCACTCGAGTAGATGCCTACTACTCGAGTAAACCAAACCACCTACTCGAGTATCTCGAGTCCACTACTCGAGTAACTCAAATCCTCTACTCGAGTAGTTACCTACTACTCGAGTAACTCCAAACCCCTACTCGAGTAGTTACCTACTACTCGAGTAAACCAAACCCCCTACTCGAGTAGTTACCTTCTACTCCAGTAAGCCAAAGCACCTACTCGAGTATCTCGAAACCACTACTCGAGTATCTCAGATCCCCTACTCGAGTAGTTACCTACTACTCGAGTAAACCAAACCCCCTACTCGAGTAGTTACCTACTACTCGGGTACTCCAAGGCTAATACTCGAGTATCTTAACCCACTACTCGAGTATCTCAAAGCCACCACTCGAGTATCTATAAACCTACTCGAGTACTCCAAGAACTAATACCCGAGTAATCCACTTCTACCTCACGAGTAACATACTCCTATACTCGAGTAATACACTTACTAACTTCTGGAAAAAAAAAATCACTCCCCTCCCCTCCTAACACTCCCTCTCGGCTACACCCAAACCAAAGCAAATCTGAACAAAGATAAACGGCATTACGCCGGCAAAGTTGGGTTCCATCAGCACAAGTAGGGGGGTCAATAGGAAGAACTAATTCCTATAGATAGCAATAAATATGAGAACAACAAGGCCTCTAACCTGGGCTAACAGGGATTTCAATTTCAGCAAAAATAATCAAAAAGAAACTTGGCAAGGGCAAGAATATCACTTGCCTCAACTTTCAGCGAAGCTTGGATGGCTCTCCTCCTCTTCATACGGAACAAACAGCCGCAACACCTTGAATAAATCTCACGGCCATTAATGGCTGAAAACTCCAAAACCGAAACCCAAATCTCATCAAAACTCCACGAAAATCAAATATCTTATCGTCGAAACGAAGATCTCGGATAGAGCAAGCCAACATTGTTTTCGGAATCGAATTTCGTTCACGAACAAGCCCGGAATTGCTGACTGAAGGAGGTATAGGACGGGCGGTTTTCTCCTCTGCTCTTCCGAGAACAAGCCGACGGTTTCTCTCTCAGGAAAAGAAGAAGAAGTGGGCCGTCACTTCTTAAACAGAGCTTTTATACGAAAAGCTAAACACCGGTTCATCCATAACCGAACCCTAAAATGCCTAATTACTTAATTTCATTAAGTAAATACCAAAATAGGTATAAGCCAAAAATATGGCTGCCACCAAGGCGAGGCAATAACTGCCTTAATAAATTCTCCCGCAGAATTTAATAAACGGTCAAAACCAGAAGGCTACAGGACAGCCAAAATAATCTAATTAATTGATCACAATACTATTAACACACCAAACGACACGAAAACCGAATCACCTCGGAATCCGACAAAATTCGCACCGTAGCTAGATATCCACGCTATGAACTCAACGACGAAGTCAAAATTAACTTTCGACGAACAGAACTCGAGTTATACCCAAACAAAGCCATCACAAACATCCCCCCGAGAGGCCACACCGGGTCACCCAAAACGACTCGGCTTGCTAGGGATATCTTGCCAACAGGCTACAAAACGGGGCAATGAGTTCTAAGGAGCTAAACCATACTCCACACATGGCACAAGCCACAGAAACGCGTCATCATAACGCCAACGAGATTAAAAATAAACGTAGGAAAATCGGGGGCGTTACAAGCAGGAGCTTTGTCAGGTTTTGGGGGGGTGGCTGTTACAACCCTTGTGTCCCCTGAAGCTATTTTGGAACAGGAGGACGTGGAAAGCTTTGTTATGACCCTCTCCCATATACAAAAGAGGGCAGAGGTAAGCCTCTTAGAGGCATTGATGAAAATGGTCTGGGAGACCAAAAGTTCTAGAACCTTTTCCTGGAGGAAGATACCCAGAACTCTACCAAAACTAACATCTTTCTTACTAATCTTCTTCTTAATCAAATCAAACACAATTTCTCCCCAATTAATTGATTTCTTATTTACCAAGGCACTCATCCTAATAAATTCGTGCCTAATTATGTATGCATGTGCAGAGTGCGTGTCAAGGATTACCTTTCTAACCATATCTACTAGGAACTTGTATTCAACATACAAGTTCTTTTTCAGCAATTTGTTAGGGTTTCCCTGGGAGTGACCCATTATAACTAGCATATCCTTAAACTAAGTGCTATATAATTCAATATCATCTTCCTCATTGATAAAACCGAAAAATTAGGTTAGTATAGCAGGGGTAAGAGATTTCTTGGTGTCCAGAAATCGATCCAGTAATGGTGGTTTGATCTGGAAACATTGCTGTGAATACCCATTCCTTGATTTCCTGCACTGAAAGTTTAATCATGGAGGTCATAAACTTCCTTAACTATGGAGCCTCAAACAACAATAAGATTTCCTTGAAGATTTGATCAGAATGGCTGAATAATTCGATATCAATGTCAAATTCTGCATCAAATTTCATTCCAGGGAGGGTCACCGCTAAAATCTCCATTGCCTGCAAAAAAAAGAGATTAAGTGCAATAGAACTGGAAAGCGTGGGATGGAGTTTGATGAAAACCTTGTTATAGGTTTTTAGAAGTTGAAAAGGCAAACTCTGTCTGATGAAAAAAGAAAAGCTTCGAACTCAGTTCAACGAAAAATCTCAAAAAGAAACAAAAAGCGTTGACCTAAGTTTGAAGAGGGGGAAAACAATTTGTCGTTCTCCGTTCGACGAACAATTTTCTGAAACAAATTTGTCGATCTCGATTTGACAAAAAGTTTCACAAAGAGATTTCGTCGATCTCCGTTCGACGAAAAACTCAAGATGTATTCACAGATCGTCGATCTCCGTTTTACGTAAGGTTACCAATTCATCATTATCAGGCCAAAAATTAAATTTATAAGTCTCCATTTATCATGCCCAGCTGATTTATAAAGAAAAGATGTTTCTTTTCTTCTAAGGGTTTAATGAAAATATCTGCCCTTTGTAAATCAGTGGAAATAAAGACAATATTTATTTTATTTTTGTCTACACAATCTCTAATGAAATGATGTCTAATCTCTATATCATTGGTCCTACTATAATGCACTAGATTTTGTGCAATTGAAATTGTATTAGTAACAAAAGATAGTTGAATTATTTAAGTTGAAACCATTATTCAAGAGCTAATTTTGAATCCACAAAATCTGTGAGCATCAACTACCAGCTGCAATGTATTCATCTTCAGTAGTTGATATGGACACAGAAGTTTGCTTTTAGCAAAACCAGGACAGAAGCCTATCACCAAGGAGCTGACAAGTTCCTGATGTGCTTTTCCTGTCAACTCTACATCCATCAAAGTCAGCATCTGATAATCAAGATAATTAAAATCCTGGCTCAGTAGGATACCAGAGTCCTAGATTAGGACAACTCTTTATATATCTTAAAATCATTTTTAGTAAAATAAGGTGAGATTCTTTAGGGTTGACTTGAAACCTAGCATAAATACAAGTATCAAATATAATATCTGGCCTACTAGCTATAAGATACAATAAGGATCCAACAAAAGCCCTATATGTTTTCTGATCAACTGGCTTGCCCTGTTCATCAGAATCAATTAGAGCATTAGATTGCATGGGTGTTTTCATTGCTAAGGCATAAGACATCCTAAATCTTTTTATAAGATCCTTAGCATATTTAGAATGGGATATAAAGATACCATCAATGGATTGCTTAACTTGGAGACTAAGGAAGTAGGATAGTTCAACCATGCTACTCATTTTAAACTTTGAATGCATTAGGTCAGAAAACCTTTTGCCAAGTTTGGAATCAGTAAATCAAAATATTATGTCATCTACATATATTTGTACTAGTAAAATTTTATGCTTATGATGTCTAATAAATAAAGCCCTATCAATAATGATTCTACTGAACTTTTGCTCTAAAAGAAAACTAGCCAAGGTCTCATACTAAGCTCTTGGTGCTTACTTTAGACCATAAAGGGCTTTATGTAACTTTAAACATAAGAGGGATGAGTTGATGAAATAATACTGGAGGTTGTTCAACATAGACTTCCTCTTTAAGTTCTTCATTGAGAAAGAAACTTTTGACATCCATTTGATATAATTTGAAGTTCTTGAATGCAGCATAAGCAAGAAAGATCCTTATAGCCTCTAGCCTTGCAATAAGGGAAAAGGTCTGGTCATAATCAATGCCTTCTTCCTGTGAATAACATTAGGCTGCCAATCTAGCTTTGTTTCTTATTATTACACCTTGTGCTTCCAACTTATTCCTGAAGACCCACATGGTTCTAATGACTGGACAGTCTTTGGGTCTTGGAATTAATTCTCAAACTCTACATCTTTCAAATTGATTGAGCTCTTCTTGCATTATAATAATCAAGTGGGGATCTTGCTCTGCATCTTTAATGGATTGAGGTTTAATCTGGGAAAGAAAGCAAGCATGCATCTGATCATGATTTAATTGATGACTTATTTGCACAATAGCTGACATGTCTCCAATCACTTGAGATTTGGGATGATCTCTAAGTGTGACAAGATCAGTAGGTGGAGTTGGTACATCAACATCTAGTGGATTAATTCCTCTTGTGGAATTTTATTTGCTGTTGTGGGTTCAACTGTTTCAATAATTTCTTCTTCACTGTCTTCATCAATCTATGGAGAAGGATGCAATATAACCTCTTGGTTAAGGTTTAAATCATCCATCTTCTCACACAGATAGGGTACCTGAAAATTTTCTATTGTAGAAAAATTCTTCTCCTTGTAAAACATGATAGTCTCATCAAATGTTACATGTACAAATTCTTCCATTTTGAGAGTTGATTTATTATAAACCCTATAAGCCTTGCTAACTTCGAAATATCCAAGAAAAATTCCCTCTAATTCATTGGCTTCAAACTTTCGAAGATATTTCTTGTCATTATTGTGAATATAACATTTACAACCAAATGCATTAAAATAGTTTTTTTTAGTTTTCTTCCCTTAAAGTAATTCGTAGGTTGTCTTACCCTTTAGCTTATGAATTAGACTTCTATTCAGAACATAATTTGTTGTGCTTACTTCCTCTGCCTAAAAGGATAGGGGCAAGTGATCATCTACAAGTAATGTCCTTACAGATTCAATCAGGGCTCTATTTTTCCTTTCAGCTACCCCTTTTTGTTGAGGAGTTTTAGCAGCAGAAAAACAATGTTTGATACCATCCTTCTCACAGAATTCTTGCATGAGAAGAGATTCAAACTCAGTACCATGATCACTTCTGATCAATGCAACTTCAGTAGAGTACTAAATTTGGATGCTCTTAAGAAAGTCTAAGAACTTTAAAGTTATCTGACTTATTTCTAAGAAAGAAAACCCATGTGAATCTAGAGAAATCATCAACAATAACTAAGGTATATGACTTACCTCCCAAGATCTGTACTGCAATAGGTCCAAAAAGGTCCATATGTAGCAGGTATAAGATTCTGGGTAAATCACTTTTATTAATGGATTCGAAACTATTTTTAGTTTTCTTGCCTAATTGACAAGCCCTGTTGAGTCCATCCTTCTTATAGGAGCTAGAACGTAGTCCTCGGATAAGGTTGACCATAGATAATTTAGCTATGGTCCTAAAGTTTACATGTCCTAATATCTTATGCTAAATTCACTAGTTTTACTAATCTGATTGAAAAAACAAATTTTTTATTTAGCAGAATTAAAATTAACTAGATAAATTTTACCTTGTCTAATTTCATTTAAAACAGTTTTGTTTTATCAGAAGTAATTGAACATAAACACTTATTAAATGTTACCTTATAACCTTCATCACATAGTTGACTGATAGAGATGAGGTGATGCTTCAGAACATTTACATATACTACCTTTTTGAATGTGATTGCTCCTATTCTGACATTTCCATATCCTTCTGTTTTTCCATAATTAGAGTCTCCAAAAATAAATTTGGGTCCAAGCTTTGCTTTGAAGTCACTTAGGTTGGCCTTTGAACCTGTCATTTGTTTTGAGCAGCCACTATCCAGATACCATTGTTCCTTTATGCTAGGATAGTTCTTGACCTGTATAAGAATAAGTTAGGTTTTCTTGACCCAAGTTATATTGGGTCCTTGATTTCGTTCAAAAGAATAACTAGAAATATAAGAGCAATCAGGTTGATCCTTATAACCTAATGGATGATATCTCCTAGGAGGGATTATCCACTGACTAAAAAGATTACCACAGACTAAAAAGATTAACAAATTTTGGTCTTTGATTATTATTTTGATAAGGATTAAAGTTTCTATTGTGAAAATGTGAGTTCGACGAATTTAATTGAGTTTATTGATCTGAGTTCGTTGAAAAGTATTGATTTTGTCGATATCAGTTCACAAAATGATAATACTCATTCCCTGCATTCCACGATCATGGATCTCTGGTCGAAGAAACTTGTTGATTTCGTCGAGCACCCTTTGTTCAGTAATCATACCCAAATTCTGGGTTCAGAGAGAGTCGATCGCCGTTCGACAAATAATGCTGATTTCGTCAGTCTGAGTTCGACAAATATTATTGACCATTATTTTTATGAGATTTTTTATTTTTCTTTGATTTAGTCTTTGATAACGTTTCAGAATCTTTATTTGTAAGTTATAATGCTTCTTTCTCTTTTCCTTTAGCAGATATGAATTTAATTGGTTTATATAAGATATTTTTCTCAAGAATATAAGGCTGACTAGATGAAGCTCCCAAGCCCAGTTTGTCATTTAGCCAGGCATTTACTGTACTTATGATATTCATCAATTTGATACTTCTCCCATTAAGGGATTCTTTAAATTGTTTAGCCTCAGATAATTTAGTGTCTAAGGAAAATATTTGATTACTAGAAGTTTTTAAATCTTTTTTAAGTTTTAAGTTTTTAGAGGAAACATTTTCAAATTCAATTAGTTTCTCTCTAAGAATTTTGATTTCCTTCTCAGATTTAATCAAATATTTACATAATAGTTTGAAATCAGTTTTAAATTGTTCAGAATTGAAATCAAAGGTTGAGATTACCTGATCTTCTTCTGATTCAGATTCATCTTATGAGTTGTCAGCTTCGGAGTTGTTGTAAGATGTATTGATTGCCATCAAGCAGACCTCTCTGGCCTTGGCCTCTTGTTCATCCTCACTAGAGCTGGATGAAGATTCCTCCTCAGATTCACTCCATATTTGAGCAAAAAATCCTCTTTCATTCTTCTTGTATTTGCTAGAGGATAGCTTGTGTGAATGATTCTTAGAGTGCATCTCCTTCTTATTTCTTTCTTATGGTCTTCTGGACATTCTGGTAGTATGTGTCCAGGTTTCCTGCATCCATAACAAACTATTTCTTTAGTTAGAGTATTGTCATACCTTAGTTTATCTTCTTTTCTGGAAGACTTTCTCTTTAAATCCTTCCTAGCCATCTTGTAGAATCTCTTAGCAAAGAGACACAATAAATCTTCATTATCTGGAATGGCTTCTGCTTCTTCAGTTGCTTTAAAAGAAATGCATTGCTCTTTCATTCCAGATGATGGAATCCTTTGCTCAACTTCTCTAGTCTTGATGAGCTGCTCATCAGACTTAAGCTTGCCCAATAAGGTTTCAGTAGAGATCCCATTTAGGCTTCTAGCTTCCTTGATTTGACAGATCCAAGAGTCCCAAGTGCTAGGGAAGCACATAAGGATCTTCTCATTTATCTCTGTCAATGAGATGTTCTTGTCCAGAGTTTTCAGCTCATTTGTTATGAGGCCGAGTCTGTTGTACATGTCTGCAACTAATTCTAACTCTTTCTTCTTGCAATTCACATATTGAAAGATCAAGTGTGATCTCCTATCTTTCCTTTCATCAATAGATCCTGTTACCATAGCATTTAGGGAGTCCCAAATGTCCTTTGCTGAAGTACATTCAGAAACATTCTGGAATATGTCATCAGACATAGTTTGGGCCAGAATGTTCATGGCTTTGGCATCTGCAACTTTAAGCTTCTTCTGAGCCTCTTTCCACTCATGTGGTGGGACTGCACTGGTGCTTGTAGTTTCCACTAGTAGTGGTGGTCCAGTCAAAATGGAATTATATATATCTTCATCAATGGAATTCATGTAGAGCCTAATCCTTGCCTTCCAAAGTGCAAACTTATTCAGATTGCACACTGGAAGTCTGGTGCTTGAGAACTCTTTGTTTTGTGCCATGAGAAAGGGAGCAAACTAGAGTAAATGAGATCTATCATGTATCTTTCTTCTCAGGTGTTAGCCTGTGAAACCAAACAATAACACTCTGATATCAATTGAAAGCGAGGGATATATCTAACTTAACTCTAGAGGGGGGGGGATAATAGAGTATTTTAAAAACTTTTAAGTTATTTTTATAGCAGATTAAAATACGTGATATATATATATATATATAAAAAGAAATATCGCAGCATAGAAAAATTAACAAGTAATGGCAAACCAGATGACACAACCAATTTATAGTGGTTCCCCAATAAACCTTGGTACATCCAGTCTTCAACCACCATGGTAGGAATCCACTACAGTTTTTTTTTTCAGGTGCCCTGCCAGCACTAGTTTTTGCTCAGGTGCCCTGTCACCACAAGATCTATTTTTCTAAAGGAGATCTAACAACCCTTTGAGCTTTTGATCAGGTAGCCAAAAACTAATCCCAAGTCTTTTGATCTGATGATTTGTGAACCAAAAAAGGCTAACTTTTGAAAGGAGTTAAAACCCTGTAAATAGGGAAAAGGAAAAGTAAAAAGATGTTGTCTTCTTTATCTCAAGGCTCTGAGAAGACTAGTGGACTTATTGATCTCAAAGCTCCCCCAGAGTTGTATATATCTGATTAGGAGTGGAAGCTTGTCTTCAAGGTTTTGCCCTTCAAATGATGTTGCTCTTCAGCAAGCTTTTCGACCGATTTGATTAGTTGTCTATTGAAAGCTTGAAGAAGATAAAGAAGTACTCTATTTGTATGAGAGTTGTGTTGTGTTCTTCACAGATAACTGATTACTCTATCCTTGATCACTGATTAACTACCTTTTTATCTTTTGAAAAAAACACTTTATATATTGATTGCAGATTCAAAACATTTGAATTTTAAATTCTTTCCTTGAAATCTACTATATAATTTCTGGGATCCTGAAAGGCTAACTTTTTTGTTGAATGCATTTCCTTAACTGCCCCAGTAAATATGGTAGAGTAATAACTCTGTGGAAACCATAATTAAAGCTGTCAGGTAACGACTATAATTTTTAGAATAATTAGCATTAATTATCATAGCATTACTGTCTTAATATAATTTGAAATCAAACTGCTATAGTCAAACTGAGAAACTGCATAGAATATTAGTTGAACTGAACATGTAAGGAGTTAGTCGAACCCAGCAAAGATTTCGTCGACCTGAGCTCCAAGTTCATCGAGCTGAGAACTCTCCTTCGTCGAGCTGAGCTCCAAGATCGTCGAACAGAAAATATACTTGCCAATCTGAGCTCCAAGTTCGTCGAACTGAGATAGTCATTCGTCGAGCTGAACTTTTGATATGAGATCACAGTTCGTCGATCTAAGCTATACTTTCGTCAAGATCAACTCAGAGAAGTAACTCTGAGTTCGTTAGTTTTAGATAGACGATCGTCGAGCTGAGTTCAGCTATCGTCGAATGACATTTCTGCAATAATTTTAACTGCTTTTCCTCTGAAGTCTTTTGTCTCTAAAGTCTTCTGAAGGAGGGTACTGGTAGTCTATGTATGTGCAGCTGACCTTGACCCTCGAAATAACCTATGACCATAGACTATACATGTTGGGTCTTCTAATCATACCTAATAGTGAACCTACACAAATCACAAGTAGGGTTCCAACACACCGTCGTGGCATGTATGTCCAGGAATCCATTACTCTTCCATTGTAGAAGAGTGTGAAGGTTACAAAGCATGCTCACGTGGTCTGTTGGGCCATGTTCTGCAAGAAGAATCTGGCCGACCTCCGGAAAATTCCAACTTAAAAGCTTTTAGCTCTAGCAGCACAAGATTATGCGAGGAGCTATGTTACCGACCATTGTGTGGCCGAGGCCCTTGGCAAAGTGCACACCTTGAATGAGCTACTAGAGGAGGAAGTCGAGAATTTTAAGGAAGAGAATAGGAAGTTAAAGGAGACAAATGTTGTAAGATTTTACCTAGCGGTCTTTACGGTTAGTTTAAGTTTAACCGTGAATTTACCTTGTATAATTCCTTTGCAGAAGGCCTATGATACCGAGAATTCGGACTTCCTTAATGAAATTTCAATACACCTGCGGGAAGGCGGGGAGGACATGCTCGACATCCTTAGGGAGTGGAATGCTTTCAATGCTGAACATCAAATTATTTCTTTTGATGAGCTATTCCCTTGATTCCAAGAAGTGGAGGCCGCGCGAGATGATGCGGCAAGGGATGCGATAGATGAAATCTTGGAAGATGATTTCATAGTCGTGGGAGAACAAGAAAATCTACCCGTAAAGACCGCTATGGATAGAAATTTTGAATAAAGTCGAGCGAGGAAGAATATCTGAGTTCAGGATTGACAAAGTCAAGTAGCTCTCCGAGTTCGTCAGCATGAGACGACTCGGAGCCAAAATAGAAGAAAAAGATAGTTGTATAAATTTTCTCTTTTTTAGGACCCAGCGGTAAGAATATTTTGTAAACCGCGAGAGTATAGGAATTAATACTATTTTTTTATAATAGAAATGATTTTTCAAATTCATCCTCTGTTTGATTTATTATAGCCGATAATTATATATATCCAAGTGGTTTCTCTTGCTTTGTCGTCGTGCGAGAATGTTGCTTTAACAGAATGTATCTTGATAACCTGTTAAATAATCTTAATCAGAAAGAGTAAGAATCCTGCAGGACGGATAGAATTATAATAAACATAAGCGGATAGTATTGGTAATGGTTGTGTGAATGTTGAATGCGGATAATAATTTGTAGCCACGCTGACCGCCAAAATATTATTAAATTAATTTGTGATGATAATGATCAAGTCATAATTATAGATCACTATAGCGTTGACCGCACTTTACACCTTGTTAGTTGAAAGAAAAATCCGGAAAGAATATTGTATCTGTTGTGGTTTGAATACCCTTAAATAGCATATTACATAACAACACATCACTAGATAAGATTTGATATAATATATTGTGAATCAGTTAAGGAAATGCGATTAGATCTGAACTGATTCCCGAGCGGCGAACCATTTATAGTAGTGTGATGGGATAGGCTAAAGAAAATCCAACTTAGCCATTGTGTGAATGACTCAGATAGACTAGCGATTAAGATACATCAATAATCTTCTCGCGCGATTAGATATGAATTTTGTAATGTGAAATACAGATTATCTAAGGATTTATCTTCTAGATTAGACCCTAATCGCATGGTTAAATGGCAATAAACAAATTCGATTTATGGCTAAACATTGTGTAGAACATTCGATGAACTGATCAGACATTGTTAATCACCCGATTAACTGAGATTATTGCCTAGCCGACTGATTATAAGCCTAGTAGACAACCTTGAAGCGGTAAGGAGTTAATCAATATGTAGAAAGAGAGAATTGAAAACCGAATAATTCATATGTTGAGCCGCGGCTAACTAGCTAACAGAATTACCGGTAGTAGACAACCAAGTAAATAGAACCGTGAAAGAGAGCGAATAGCTTTAATTTACTGAATAGATCTAACCATTGGTGCTAACTACATGCCATCAGATAGTCTTGAAGTAACCAACCAACTTGAAAGTAAAAGGCAATTCAAAAGAGAGATCTACACCCAAAGATGATCAGTTAGGCCAGGTGCGTTGATGACTAGTAATTTAGTCATCATTTTTGCTTAATTTGTTATTTGATATTTAATTAAATTATTGTATTTATTCGTTATTTTTAAGAATTTTCATAAAATTTATATTTTATGTTCTAAACATATATATTTTTAATTTTGTAGGATTATGACAGGCCTGGGTGGAGATTTTGTCCCGTTATCACGTCCAGGCAGGCCGACCCCCCCCCCCCCCCCCCCCCCCCCTCCTCCAATGCTCAACCCGTAAACCTCTCCTCTAGTTAGTACAACTAAGAAGCTCGACCACCACCATGCTCAGCCACAACAGCAGCTCTTACAAGCAGCCTGAGCTCCCGAACACTTCAAACACCATCATGTATGAAGTTATGCCACCTCACTATCCAGCAAGATTGGCCACCACCATGGAATTTCGACCATTTCTACCTAGCTGGAGCAACGCGACAACCACAAGCAAACTCACGTTCTCCCTAGCTGGAGCAAGCTCTGCCCCTCCATCTCTTCGATGCCACCTTCGGCCACTCCAGTAGTGCAATCACCATGCCCAGCCAGGAGCTCGTCAAACTCCCGATAACAACTCCGAAACTCTCCTCAAACCAAGCTCGGCTAGCACCACCTTCCTCCTCATGCTCGGCCAACACCACAGACCATGCACCAACCTTACATAAAGCAGCAAAAATTCAGCCACCACATATAGCAGCTCCTCTGGCCAAGATCCACCACCTAGAGGCACTTCCTCCTAGTAGAAACTCCATGGTCGGAAAGTCCACCTCAGCAACAAACATGCAGTCCGCGTCCTCCATGAAGCTCCGCCACCTCCGCACAAGCAGCCCCGACCACCAACTCTATACAGTAGCTTGACCCATACAGCCATCCTTAAGCCTTGTCATCGATCCAGTCTGACCTCCACATTAATGGCCACCTCCAGCTCATCCACCAAGTAGCCTAACCCATCCATGTAATGCCTCCACTATACCCGACCTCTCTCCTCTATGTAACGCCTCCAATTTATTTCCTCCTCCATAGATCATGCCAAGAGGTATACCTCCTCCCAGTAACAGCACAATTAAATTACTCCAGCCATCTTCATCTTAATGGGGCTATAAATTTATGAATTTTCGGAGAGCTCCGGGACAGATTTTGTAACGCCCCGACCTTTTTTTTCAGTGAATTATTTAATTTCTTATTTGACGTAGTATGACGTCAGAGCGTTATGTTAGCGCGTGTTGGTCATGTGACGTTGTTAGAGCGTGCTCTTAGCTCTTTAGGTTTCCGCGTGGCTTGGTGATGCCTGGTAGCAAGATTCCCTAGCGAGCCGGAGTCTGTTTGGTGACTCGGTGGAGCCTCTTGGGGAATGCTTGTGTTTTGGCTTCGGGAGGAATTTGCCCGAGTTTTGTTCGTCGGATTTTGATACCGAACTTTGCCGTTAGCGCGTTTTGCGTTCGTTAGGTTTGACCGGCCAAATTTTGGGATTTGCGTCGGGAGTGGAAATTTCCACATTAGGAAATTTGATCGGCTAATTTTAGACTTGCTCGTCAAGTTTCGTCGCGTTCCGAGCATTTTTGGAGCCTCGACGCACGATTGAAGTTTTGTATGTTTTCGCGTACGCCGTTAACTTTAGAAATTTTTATCTCAAAAACGGTGCGTCGGAATTCGATTTCGACTTCGCCGTTGGATTCGTAGCGTCGTCATTCGCCTACGGTGCGAATTTCGTTCGATTCGGCGCGCGTTTGGCCCTCCGTAACGGTATAATGTTATATCATTTTTTATATAATTATAAATATTATTATTATTTATGTATAAAAAATATAAAAAAAAAAGAATATAAAAAAAGGGGGAGAGGGAATCGGTGAGAATGTTATATCATTCTCACCGAATCAGCCCCCCCCCCCCTTTTTGCCTTTCCCGCCGAACCAGCAGCCCCCCCTGTTAATATATTTATTAATATTATTATTAATAATATTATTAGTAATAACTATAATATTATTATTTATATTATTATTCTTAAGTTTATGTATATAAATAAAAAAGAAGAAACCCCCCCCCCCCCTTTCTTCTTCCTCCGAACCAGCAGCCCCCCCTCCTGTGCGAGAGAAATCGAGGCGGAAACCTCTCGTTCGCGAATCTTCCGGCGGCCGCCACCGCCGATCCGGTGGACGGAATTTCGATCCGATCGCGGCATTGGAAAGCTCTCGGCGAGAGCTTCGAGATCGCGGTAAGCTTTTCCCGTTTCGGTGACCGTTTCGCCATAGTTTTTTTCGGCCCTAACCCCGGTTGTCCGTTTTTTTCGTAGATCTCGTCTCCGCGTGCCCCCTTTTGGACGGATCTACGTGGTGGAGTATTTTGGGTGGACGTTTTCAAGAACGATTTGAGGCAAGTGGACTTCTCCCCTCTTGCGTGCCTCCTTGGGTTGTATTTTTTTCGCCTTATTGTCTCTCCTTGTCGTAGAACACCGGAGTAGTGTAGGTGAGATTAGAAATATTCCTAGGTTAGGGCTTGTAGTCCGCCTAAACTAGGAAGAAATCGGAATTTATTTTCTAAGTTGAATTCGGCGGGTAGTGGGAAATAATTCGGCGGGTAGTGGGAAATAATTCGGCGGGTAGTGGGAAATAATTTAGCGGGTGTCGCCGAATTTAGGGTTAGTCTATTTCGGCGGGTTTTGGTTGTAGAACTTGGTAGTTTCTAAGTGGTGTTGTCGGCTAGTTTGGGCGCCGAATCGTGGATCCTTAGCATGTGGTAGCTGGGTTTCTGAGGGAGTATGGTACCAGGGGAGTTCGAGTCGTGGCCACCACCATTCCCTCCTTTGGACATTTTGGGTTCCTGTAAGAGGTTGGAACTCTATGTGTGTGGACCCTGTGGCGGCCCCTTTAGTACTCTTGAGACACCTGGACCTGCTTGTTCGGTTGTGACTGTTCTTAGTCTCCGACACAGGTTTGAGATTTGTGCCAGTGCTAGTGATTTACAAGTTTAGGACTGTTAGTTCCCTTCATACTGTTCATTTGGCGCATATTAGTTCCCTTTTTGCCTCTGCAGGCTTGAGCGGAGTTTGGTACGTTTTAGTACTTGTTGCATTTCTCTCAATTTTCTGATTATTACACTTACATTTTTGTCTCTCTTTTTTTTGGATTCTTAGCTGAGGTTTTCAGCATTTCCCTTGCAGGGTTGGTAACCCTTTTCTTTCTGCTCTTCTCATTCGATTTTTATCTGATTCTTCTTTGCCACTTGTTTTATTATTTCTTGCTGAGGTGTTCTTCTTTTGAATGCCTCAGGTTCAGGTCTGTAGCCGGCTGAGCGGCTAATTTTCAGGAGTTTCTTTGTGGACTGCGTGGTGGCAGTGTTTTCCTCACCTGTTGAGGTAGTTCTTTAGCTTTGTAGTAGTACAGACATGCATGCTCGCCAGCGAGTTCGTGTCAGGTTGTTGACGCTCGTTGGTGATTTTCCTTGGTGATACTAAGTCTTTGCTTAGCTGCTAGTTTACCTGTTTGGTGGTAGTTTCACTTGCTCTCTGGGAATGTTTTATGCTAGGTTGCTAGTTACTTTACAACTTATAAGAACTACTATATGTATTGCATGATCAGCATGTTTTATAAAAGCTCATACATTATTTTCCAAATGCGTAAAAAGATTGTTCTCTTTATAAATATTATAAATTGAAATCTAGGGTCTTGCATAGTGTAAGTTGTCCTCTTAGGACACTTATGCGCTCTTTTAGGATGTTAATCATAAATGAAGTATTTTTCCGCTACGTATAAAAATAGTTTTCAAACCGTGGACTTTCTAACCCACTGAGCCGAGGGATACGGCCAATCAATTTAAAATCAGTTTTCTATTCATTTTAACTTATGATTTGAAAGTTTAGAGTGTTGCCTGAGCGTCAGCAGTTATCCCCTGCTTGACGTGGCATCACAGCTCGTAGTTATCTCGTGCTCTGATTTATTTATTAATGAGAAAAATGCGGGTTGTGACAGTTGGTATCAGAGGTCGGTTGCTTGACAAATTGTCGGGCAACCTTTCCCTGTTAGTATTAGATGTTTAGCGTCATATCAAACACACACCGACATGTCATCAGTACGTCTTGGCTGAAGCACGGACACTACACTCATAGCATAACATGAAGTATACGGGGCATATTATGTATTTATGGGGTGCATAATATATGTTTGTATATGGATCCACCATAGGAGGCAACATGTGAGGGTTATGTATTTATGGGGTGCATAACCTCACCACATGAATGCGACTAGCACGTTTTCTTTTTTGTTGCATGGAAATGTTATGTATTTATGGGGTGCATAACATTTTCATGTGTATGCCGCTCATAACATGCATTAAGGCCTTTTTTTAGAATGCATAGCACAATCATGCATAGCATAACATTGCATAAGCACAACGTGCCAAGCTAAAGATTTGCAGGATGACATGTGTACACACATAATTTTGAGTCAAAAAGAATATAAATTCATGCATTCCCGATCTAGGCACAAGAGTTAGTGTGATGATAGTGAATCATCGTAGGATAAGCATAACATCATTATTGAAAATCCCAGAGCAAGTTAGCAGCATGAGCAAGTACTTAAGTATGTATTGTTTGTACTATGTTGTTTGGTTCTAGTGGGTGGGCCAGGTTTTTGATTAGTGTTTTGTTGTTCCATTAGAATGTCGAGGCGTCCTTCGACAAGGTCGACTCCCCAATCAGTGGGAGAATCTTCAGGTGCGCAGAGCAGTGCAATGATAGAAGGTCTGCGACAAAGCAATGAAGCCTTGTCAAAGCAAGTAGTGGATTTGCAGTCTCAGGTCCAGTCCCTGTTAGCAGTTGTGGCAGGACAAATTCCGAGAGTTCAGGACCCTACTGTGGGTCAAGCTGTTCATATTCCCCCTGCTCCTCTGGGGCCTCCGGTCGTGGTGCCACCAGAGATGGCCTTTATTTCTCAGTTTCAGCGACTTAGGCCTCCGACGTATGATGGCAAGGCAGATTACATGGTCTTAGATGATTGGATGATATCAATTGAGGAGATGTTCTCATACTCTGGGATCACTGATAATCAGAAAGTGATGTTAGCCGCATATCAGCTCAAAGGGTTGGCAAAGGGCTGGTGGCTGAGGGAGAAAGAAGGTCTGAAGGACGGGTGTTCCTGGGAGTCCTTTAAGGAGCTACTTCTGAGCAAGTTTCTGCCATCGGTCGAGGGGGACCGTCTGATGAACGATTTCCTGCACTTAAAGCAGAGGCAGCTCACGGTTAGTGAGTACGAAATCGAGTTTAGTAAACTAAGCCGATTTTCCCCAGACTTGGTGAGCACCGATGAAAATAGAAGCAAGCGATTTCTGGCTAGGCTAAGGAGTGACGTCCAGCAGTTAGCAAGTGCCTATGCGACATCAAGTTATGCTGGGATGGTGGAAGCTGCCTTAAAGGTAGAGGCAATTGATAACGCCAAGAATCGAGGGCAACAACTGAGAAAAGATAAAAGAAAGTCTGATGAGGGTAAGAGTACCCAGGTCCCTGACGCTGCTCCGAGGAAGAGAAATAAAGAGGTATGCAGTTTCTGTGGCCGACCGGGCCATCCATTGGAAAGGTGCTATCAAAGATTAGGAGCTCAGAAGAAAGAGCAGATTCATGCGATCCAAGGTATCCCAAGGAAAGACTTGCTTTGTTCTGTATGCAAGAAGCCGGGGCACGATGCTGCTCATTGCTGGAAGAAGGCGAGAAGCTATTTCTTGTGCAGTCAAGAGGGTCATCTCAAGTATCAGTGCCCGCAAGCTCAGCCTACTCTTCAGCCAGTTCCTCTTCAGGCTTTGCCGCCGCCGCAACGAGTGGACAAGGGAAAAGGAAAGTTGAACGTGGTCTCTATAGAGGAAGCTCAGACGTCCACGCAGGTGATATCAGGTTAGATTCTCCCCTAGTTTTAATGTTTAGCTCATAGTTATAGTTTTGAGCGTTCGTTTCCTTAGTCGCGTGTGCAATTATATAGGACGATTTAAGGTAAAGAACTGCTGGGCGCGTGTTCTGTTCGATTCTGGCGCTACCCACTCGTTTGTGGCTAGAGCCTTCGTAGATCGTTACCGTTTGGATCTCGATCGAGTTGGTGATGCGTTCTGTGTCAAGTTTTCTTCAGGGGAATCTGTAGTTTCAGATCAGGGTATTCAGAGTTGTCCGATTTTGCTAGGCGATTTTCTCGCGATTGCTGATTTGAAGCTGTTGGATCTGGAAGACTTCGATGTGATCCTAGGCATGGGCTGGTTGTCCAGATATGATGTTGTGATCCAATGCAAGGGTAAGCGCTTGGACTTCAAGATGGACAACGGTCAGCCCGGGAGTGTTTACGGTTATCCGCGCCAGGATTCTCCGGCTATATCGGCGGTATGTGCTCGGAAGCTTGTAGATTCCGGATGTTTTGCTTGTTTGGTTTCAGTTTTAGAAACCAAGGTTAGTTTGCCGTGTTTGGAGGAGATCCCAGTGGTTCGTGATTTTTCTGATGTCTTTCCAGCTAATCTTCCTGGTCTCCCGCCTGATCGAGACGTGGAGTTTGTTATAGATTTGGAGCCGGGTACGCGTCCGATTGCCAAGGCGCCTTACCGGATTGCCCCACGCGAGCTGGAGGAGTTGCGTATCCAGTTAGACGAGTTGCTTGAGAATGGATTTATAAGGCCGAGTTCTTCGCCTTGGGGTGCTCCCGTTTTGTTCGTCAAGAAAAAAGATGGATCGATGAGGTTGTGCATCGATTATAGAGAGCTAAATAAGGTAACGATCAAGAATAGGTATCCGTTGCCGAGGATAGATGATTTGTTTGATCAACTGCGAGGCAGCGCCGTGTTCTCTAAGATTGACCTTCGTTCGGGCTACCACCAATTAAGGATCCGTGAATCAGATATCCCGCGGACTGCCTTTCGTTCCAGACATGGACATTTTGAATTTTTGGTGATGTCGTTTGGTTTGACCAACGCACCTTCTGCGTTCATGGACATGATGAACAGAGTTTTCAAGGACTTTCTGGACAAGTTTGTAGTCGTATTTATAGACGATGTGTTGGTGTATTCACGCAATGTTGAGGAGCATGACCAACATTTGCGTCTAGTTTTATCTGCCCTGAGGGACCATAAGTTGTTCGCCAAGCTAAGTAAATGCGAGTTCTGGTTGCCTCAGGTTTCTTTCCTGGGTCATGTGGTTAACAAGGACGGAATCTCTGTCGACCCAGAAAAGATAGCCGTAGTTATGGAATGGACGAGGCCTGCCACACCCAAAGAAATAAGAAGCTTCCTAGGGTTGGCTGGCTACTACAGAAGATTTGTAGAGGGTTTCTCTACATTATCGGCGCCATTGACCAAATTGACGCAGAAGAATGCAGCATTTGTGTGGAGCGATAAGTGCGAAGAAGCGTTCCAAGAGCTAAAGAAAAGACTGTGCACTGCTCCGATATTGACATTGCCTACGCAAGGATTAGACTATGCCGTTTACGTGGATGCGTCCCACGTGGGTCTTTGTTGTGTGCTGATGCAAGAAGGAAAAGTGATTGCGTATGGGTCAAGGCAGCTTAAGATTCATGAAAGGAACTACCCTACGCATGACTTGGAATTCACAGCAGTTATTTATGCATTGAAATTATGGAGACACTTGTTATATGGCGCGCAGTGCAAGATTTATACAGATCATAAGAGTTTGAAGTACGTCTTCACTCAAAAGGAGTTGAACTTGCGCCAGCGCAGATGGTTAGAGTATGTGGCTGATTATGAAGTGGAGATCCTATACCATCCGTGTAAGGCTAACGTAGTAGCCGACGCCTTAAGCAGGAAGACAGGAAAATTTTCAATCTCTCCGCTGAGTTGTTAGTAGAAGAGTTCCTTTTAATGGATATTTCAGTTGGTAGATGTGACTCGCCAAGCAGTTTGGAAGTGTCCGAGCCTTCATGGATTTCTCTTACGAGGCTTCATCAAAAGGACGATCCTGATCTACTGCACCTTCATAATAGAACTGAGAAGGGGGAGCTACCTGACTTTTCGATCGATGATGCGGGTACTCTAAAGTACCGCGGTAGATTTTGCGTCCCCAATTTTCGAGATATTCGAGATAAGTTGTGCAATGAGGCACACGGTTCAAGTGTGGCCTACCACCCAGGGTCTACAAAAATGTACAAGGACTTGAAGCAGATTGCCTGGTGGATTGGGATGAAGGGTGACATTGCAAGGTTTGTGTCAGAATGTTTTACGTGCAAAAGAGTTAAGGCTGATCATGGAAGGCCTGGTGGAAAGTTAGCGCCTTTAGAGATTCCAGCTTGGAAGTGGGAGAGTATCTCAATGGATTTCATTACTGGTTTGCCGAGATCTCCTCGAGGGCATGACTCTGTTTGGGTGATTGTTGATAGATTAACAAAGTGTGCGCACTTCGTACCCTTTAAGATTGGTTACTCGATGAAAAAGATAGCGGAACTATATTTGAATGAAGTTATCAGGTTACATGGAGTACCCATAAGTATAGTATCAGATCGAGACTCCAGGTTTACGTCTCGTTTCTGGAAGAGCCTTCAAGAAGGATTGGGAACTGACTTGAGATATTCTACCGCATACCATCCACAGACCAATGGTCAAACTGAGCGTGTTAATCAGATTGTGGAAGATATGATCCGTTGTTATATATTAGACCACGGAGGAGCGTGGGATGAACGCTTGAGGTTGATGGAGTTCGCATACAATAACAGTTATCAAGAGAGTCTGCAAATGGCTCCTTTCGAAGCGCTATATGGAAGACGATGTAGAACTCCTCTATTTTGGGTTGAGGTTGGTGAGAGGCCGCTGTTAGGTCCAGATGCCTTAGAGGAAATGGAAGTCTCTGTAAAGCTTATTCGAGAGAAGCTTCGGATAGCTCAAGAGCGATACGAGAAGAACGCCAATCGGCGTAGATCCGTTTTGGAATTTTCTGTGGGGGACATGGTATTCCTTAAGGTTTACCCGATGGTTGGAGTGAAGAGGTTCGGTAAGAACCACAAGTTGGACCCGAGGTATGTGGGACCATTTGAAATTGTGGAGCGGATTGGTGTGTCAGCCTACAAGTTGAAATTGCCTGCAAATTTTCCTAGCGTGCACAATGTTTTTCACGTGAGCCAATTGCGGAGGTGCGTGCTAAGTGACAGACAAGTTCTGGATGTAGTGCCCCAGTTGGAGCCTAACCTTTCCTACGTGGAAGTTCCTATTCGTGTTCTGGATGTGCAAGATCGAGTGTTGCGGAGGAAGACAATACCGATGGTAAAGATTCTGTGGAGAAACCAAAACGTGGAGAGCGCGACTTGGGAGTTGGAGTCCGCTATGACGGAGGCGCATCCTCATCTGTTCTCCTAGCTTTGCTCGGTATGCTTTTGATAACCCTTGGTTTGTTTTTCCTTCTATTGTAGAAGTTTTTATGCGTAAAGTTTCGGGACGAAACTTTCTTTTAGGGGGAGTGACTGTAACGCCCCCGACCTTTTCTTTCAGTGAATTATTTAATTTCTTATTTGACGTAGTATGACGTCAGAGCGTTATGTTAGCGCGTGTTGGTCATGTGACGTTGTTAGAGCGTGCTCTTAGCTCTTTAGGTTTCCGCGTGGCTTGGTGATGCCTGGTAGCAAGATTCCCTAGCGAGCCGGAGTCTGTTTGGTGACTCGGTGGAGCCTCTTGGGGAATGCTTGTGTTTTGGCTTCGGGAGGAATTTGCCCGAGTTTTGTTCGTCGGATTTTGATACCGACTTTGCCGTTAGCGCGTTTTGCGTTCGTTAGGTTTGACCGGCCAAATTTTGGGATTTGCGTCGGGAGTGGAAATTTACACATTAGGAAATTTGATCGGCTAATTTTAGACTTGCTCGTCAAGTTTCGTCGCGTTCCGAGCATTTTTGGAGCCTCGGCGCACGATTGAAGTTTTGTATGTTTTCGCGTACGCCGTTAACTTTAGAAATTTTTATCTCGAAAACGGTGCGTTGGAATTCGATTTCGACTTCGCCGTTGGATTCGTAGCGTCGTCATTCGCTTACGGTGCGAATTTCGTTCGATTCGGCGCGCGTTTGGCCCTCCGTAACGGTATAATGTTATATCATTTTTTATATAATTATAAATATTATTATTATTTATGTATAAAAAATATATAAAAAAAAGAATATAAAAAAAGGGGGAGAGGGAATCGGTGAGAATGTTATATCATTCTCACCGAATCCGCCCCCCCCCCCCTTTTTGCCTTTCCCGCCGAACCAGCAGCCCCCCCTGTTAATATATTTATTAATATTATTATTAATAATATTATTAGTAATAACTATAATATTATTATTTATATTATTATTCTTAAGTTTATGTATATAAAAAAAAGAAGAAACCCCCCCTTTCTCCTTCATCCGAACCAGCAGCCCCCCCCCTCCTGTGCGAGAGAAATCGAGGCGGAAACCTCTCGTTCGCGAATCTTCCGGCGGCCGCCACCGCCGATCCGGTGGACGGAATTTCGATCCGATCGCGGCGTTGGAAAGCTCTCGGCGAGAGCTTCGAGATCGCGGTAAGCTTTTCCCGTTTCGGTGACCGTTTCGCCATAGTTTTTTCGACCCTAACCCCGTATGTCCGTTTTTTTCGTAGATCTCGTCTCCGCGTGCCCCTTTTGGACGGATCTACGTGGTGGAGTATTTTGGGTGGACGTTTTCAAGAACGATTTGAGGCAAGTGGACTTCTCCCCTCTTGCGTGCCTCCTTGGGTTGTATTTTTTTTCGCCTTATTGTCTCTCCTTGTCGTAGAACACCGGAGTAGTGTAGGTGAGATTAGAAATATTCCTAGGTTAGGGCTTGTAGTCGGCCTAAACTAGGAAGAAATCGGAATTTATTTTCTAAGTTGAATTCGGCGGGTAGTGGGAAATAATTTGGCGGGTAGTGGGAAATAATTCGGCGGGTAGTGGGAAATAATTCGGCGGGTGTCGCCGAATTTAGGGTTAGTCTATTTCGGCGGGTTTTGGTTGTAGAACTTGGTAGTTTCTAAGTGGTGTTGTCGGCCAGTTTTGGCGCCGAATCGTGGATCCTTAGCATGTGGTAGCTGGGTTTCTGAGGGAGTATGGTACCAGGGGAGTTCGAGCCGTGGCCACCACCATTCCCTCCTTTGGACATTTTGGGTTCCTGTAAGAGGTTGGAACTCTACGTGTGTGGACCCTATGGCGGCCCCTTTAGTACTCTTGAGACACCTGGACCTGCTTGTTCGGTTGTGACTGTTCTTAGTCTCCGACACAGGTTTGGGATTTGTGCCAGTGCTAGTGATTTACAAGTTTAGGACTGTTAGTTCCCTTCATACTGTTCATTTGGCGCATATTAGTTCCCTTTTTGCCTCTGCAGGATTGAGAGGAGTTTGGTACGTTTTAGTACTTGTTGCATTTCTCTCAATTTTCTGATTATTACACTTACATTTTTGTCTCTCTTTTTTTTTTGGATTCTTAGCTGAGGTTTTCAGCATTTCCCTTGCAGGGTTGGTAACCCTTTTCTTTCTGCTCTTCTCATTCGATTTTTATCTGATTCTTCTTTGCCACTTGTTTTATTATTTCTTGCTGAGGTGTTCTTCTTTTGAATGCCTCAGGTTCAGGTCTGTAGCCGGCTGAGCGGCTAATTTTCTGGAGTTTCTTTGTGGACTGCATGGTGGCAGTGTTTTCCTCACCTGTTCAGGTAGTTCTTTAGCTTTGTAGTAGTACAGACATGCATGCTCGCCAGCGAGTTCGTGTCAGGTTGTTGACGCTCGTTGGTGATTTTCCTTGGTGATACTAAGTCTTTGCTTAGCTGCTAGTTTACCTATTTTGTGGTAGTTTCACTTGCTCTCTGGGAATGTTTTATGCTAGGTTGCTAGTTACTTTACAACCTATAAGAACTACTATATGTATTGCATGATCAGCATGTTTTATAAAAGCTCATACATTATTTTCCAAATGCGTAAAAAGATTGTTCTCTTTATAAATATTATAAATTGAAATCTAGGGTCTTGCATAGTGTAAGTTGTCCTCTTAGGACACTTATGCGCTCTTTTAGGATGTTAATCATAAATGAAGTATTTTTCCGCTACGTATAAAAATAGTTTTCAAACCGTGGACATTCTAACCCACTGAGCCGAGGGATACGGCCAATCAATTTAAAATCAGTTTTCTATTCATTTTAACTTATGATTTGAAAGTTTAGAGTGTTGCCTGAGCGTCAACAGTTATCCCCTGCTTGACGTGGCATCACAGCTCGTAGTTATCTCGTGCTCTGATTTATTTATTAATGAGAAAAATGCGGGTTGTGACAGATTTTGACAAGACAATCGAATAAGTCACGACTGTCACTTTCATTTTGTGTAGAATTTTGAGATTAAGTTTGTTCCAGTTTCAATTCGAAAATCGCACGTCAGTTGTTTTTTTGTCTTTATTTATGTATCGTAAATCTTGTACGTTTTTCTCTTTTTAACTTAGAAAATCTTCTAGCTTGTATCCTCACAACTTTGCACTATTATTTCTTGTAAACGATCATTCTACTCGCAATAATATTTTATTATTCCTATTTCAAAATTTATCCCTTGTATTCTTGTTTCAAATTTGTATCTTCGGATGCCTTCATTTTTTTCATAATGTCGCATTATTATGATAACTATTCCTCCATCTCATGAGCGGCTAATTTTTATAGTGCTCGATCGCGATGATCCGAGCACGAGATAATTTTTGCTATGATTTTAGTTTTTATTTTCTCAATTCATTGAACGCTTAAAATTTAATGTTGATCAATTCATTGAGGCAATATATTTTATATAGTTTTCAAAATAGTTTTCGCTCTTTAGTTGGTCGAGAGGCTCGTAAAGTGAATCGATCACTCATTGGTAAAAAGAGTAGAATGCAACCCTCGAAAGAGGATGACGTAACACTTACGGATTGGAGTAAAATCCAATAGCGAGGTTCACTACGCAAAGAAAGTCGTAGGAGATGCTATTTGAGAATAAAAGTTCGGTCGATACACCTAAGCTTAGTTGAACCGAATCCTCGAAAGACGAGTGTTCATGCTTCGGGAACCACTATAGTCAAAGTATCTTCTACAAGAGAATTACATTTCTATTTTCATTCCATAATTTTTCTATGTCCAAGGTGATTCAAAGATCAGGCACTACTTTTAACCCATCGAATTAATTTTATTAGTGTTTTCAGTTTTTACTATCCGCAACCCAAGCCCAAATTTCTATTGATAAAATAATAACAATTTTCAAAGTAGAATTACTCAACCACCCCGAGTCTAATACGACCTTGGTTTTATAAACCTATACCACTTCCGATACAGTACAATTATCGTTGTCGTTTGAGGATATAGTTTCGCGTAATCATGTTTTTTGCTCCATTGCCGAGGACATTGGTCGATAATTTGAAAAAGAAATAGTTATTAATTTTTTCATCTTCTTTTCTCTCACCTATTTTAAAAAAAAAAGATTTAAAAAGCGTAACTTAAATTCTCGGAAAGGACTGTTTGGGCTTCTCATCCCATCACACCATCTAGTACCGCTGCGAGCCCTTTATAGGAAAGACCTTGGGAAGTCTTGAACTAACTTAAATGGCGTCACCAATGACGCCATCGGGTTGCATTTATTCTATTTTCTTTGCGGACTATGGCCAAGCAGTGGTTGGGTTCTCTTCCTAGAGGCTCCAACACTACATGAGCCGAAATGACGGAGAAATTTTTAACAAAATATTTTCCTCCGGTAATGTCCGAAAAATTTCGTATGAACATTCTCTCGTTTACGCAAATAGACTCTGAGTCTCTCTATGACACATGAGAGCGCTTCAAGGAACTTTTGCGAAGATGTCCTCATCATTCCCTTCCTATATGGCAACAAGTTCAAACTTTCTACAATGGTTTGAATCTTCAAACGAGGCAAATGATTGATGCAGCCGTAGGGGGAACTCTTAATAATAAAACCCCCGAGTTTGCTTAAGAGTTTTTGAGGAGATGGCCATGAATGCTTATTAGTGGAATGTGCCACGGTTGCGTCCTAACAAGCCGACCGGGCTCTTTGAAGTCGAGGACACCCCGAGCTTAGCACATCAAGTAGAAATGCTCACAAAGCAAGTGGTAGAGATGTCTGCTTCCTCCGCCACCAATTGGGCTTATAATAATAATAATAATTTTAATAATAATTTTATTCAAGAGCAAGTAGATTATATGGAGAACTCCTATCGTCCTCCGTATAACCCAAATAATAATATTCCATTCAATAATATTTATAATCCGGGTTTGCGGAATCACCCAAACTTTTCATGGAGCAACCCCAATAATGCTCAACGTCCGCTACAAGTGAATCCTCCCGGATTCACTCCACCACCATCACACAAGCCTTCTTCACTTGAAGAAGTATTCACTAAATATGTAGCCTCAAATGAGTCCAATATTCGGAATCTTGCCGAATCTATAAAAAATTTAGAAAATCAAATTGGACAATTAGCCAAATTAGTCTCCGAGTGTCAACAGGGAACTTTGCCGGGAAAAACCGAGCCCAATCCAAGGGAGAGCGCCAACGTAAAAAACCTCCCTAGCAGAAAGGTGTTAACTTCTACAAATTTGGTTGGACCCGAGGTAAACATTTAATTTTCACCTCCGAAATTTACTTCACCACAAGTTAAATCTTCTTCTTCTTCAATTTTAGCTCCGCACATTATTCAAAATTCTATTTTACCTTATCCATCAAAATTAAAAAATGAGCGCGAAGAGGAGAAATATGAAAAATTTATTAAAATTTTAAAGCAAATACAAATAAATGTGCCATTCTGCGAAGCAATTCTCCAAATGCCCAGGTATGCCAAATATTTTAAAGATTTACTTTCAAATAAAAAGAAACTTGATACTTTTTCACGTATTTCTTTGAGCGCAGAATGCTCAGCGGTTCTATTAAATAAATTACCACAAAAATTAAATGACCCCGGAGGGTTCTCCATCCCGTGCTTGTTTGGTAATTTATTTATAAAACATGTCTTAGTCGATTTAGCCGCTAGTATAAATCTCATGCCATATTCTTTATTTAAAATGCTTGGTTTGGGTATCCCAAGCCCAACTAATATGAGCATCCAACTAGTAGATCGATCAATAAAATACCAAATAGGGGTAGTAGAGTATGTGCTAGTAAAGGTTAATAGGTTTATCTTCCCGATTGACTTTGTCATCCTCGACATTGAAGAGGACGCTGAGGTACCCCTCATACTCGGACGACCCTTCCTCGCCACCTCTCAGGAAATTATAGATGTAAGTAACGGAAAGCTTCTCCTATGGGTAGGGGAAGATGAAGTTACTTTTAGCATAAAAACTCGTTGAAAAATTCCCTTCCAAATGACGACTCTTGTTATATATTAGAAATAAATTTTGATGAAGATCTATCGTCATTTGCTGAAATAATATCGAATTTTTTTTTAAGCCGAAGTTAGCAAAATTAATTTGTTCAAAAGAAATCACTTGGTCGCTACCATTCGAGCAAATTAATTTAAATAATTTTTAAATTAACACGTCTTACGAAGAACCGCCGGGTCTAGAGTAAAAACAGCTCCCGGATCATCTTAAGTATATTTTTCTAGATAAAGATTCAAAATTTCCCGTAATTATATCTTCTGTGCTTAACGATGCGGAAATTTCCGCATTAATAAATATTTTAAACAATCACATCCATGCAATTGCCTGATAAATTTTTTATATTAAGGGGATTAGCCCCTCATTTTGCATGCACAAAATCACATTAGAAAATAATTCTCGCGGCACCGTTTAGCCACAACGACGCCTCAACAAAAATATAAAGGACATTATTAATGCTGAAATAATAAAATTATTAGACGCGGGATTTGTTTATCCTATTTCGGATAGAACTTGGGTTAGCCCGGTGCAAGTCATTCCTAAGAAGGGCAGGATAATGGTAGTTTCCAATGAAAATAATGAGTTAATCCCAACCCATACTGTTATGGGTTGGCGGGTATACATCGATTATAGAAATTAAAATGATGCCACCCATAAGGATCACTTCCTGTTACCTTCATTGACAAAATCTTAGAACACCTATCCGGTCACTCACACTATTGTTTTCTTGATGTTCTTTCGGGATACTTTCAAATACCAATTGCGCCCGAAGACCAAGAGAAAACCACATTCACTTGCCCATTCGGCACCTTCGCCTATCAGAGGATGTTGTTTGGTCTTCGTAATGCGCCGGCTACATTCCAAAGATGAATGTTTGCAATTTTTAACAAATTAGTAGAGGATGTCATGGAAGTTTTTATGGATGATTTTCCAGTCTTTGGCGAGTGATTTGAAAATTGTCTTAATAATTTTGACTGTGTTCTTAAACGATGCAAAGACAAAAATTTGTCACTCAATTGGGAGAAGTGCCACTTTATGGTCCGAGAAGGATTAGTCCCCGGACATAAAGTTTTAAGTAAAAGAATCGAGCTCGACTGGATCAAGATCTAAGTCATAAAAAAACTTCCTCTGCCCACCAATATCAAATCTATTAGGAGTTTTCTAGGACACGCAGGATTCTATAGGCGATTCATTCTAGATTTTTCAAAAATTACAAAACTTTTAACTCATCTTTTAGAAAAAGAATCCGCGTTTATTTTTGATGATGAATGTTTGAAAGCTTTTGAAAAATTAAGAAAGAACTAATAAACTCGCCGATTTTAATTGCGCCAAATTGGTCTCTACCGTTCGAAATATTGTGCGATGCGAGTGATTTTGTTGTAGGGGTTGTTTTAGTCCAACGGGTGAACAAATATTTTCACCCGATTTATTATGCAAGCAAAACGCTCACGACCGCTCAAGATAATTATACAATGATGGAGAAAGAACTTCTGGTGATTGTTTTTGCATTTGATAAATTCTGTTCGTGTTTGATGCTTTCAAAACTTATTATCTTTTCAAATCATTCTTCGTTCCGATACTTATTGAATAAAGGGGATGCTAAGCCCCGGCTGTTGATATGGGTTCTCCTCCTTCAAGAATTCGACATGGAAATTCGAGACAAAAAGGGAGCGGAGAACTTGGCGGCAGACCACCTCTCAAGATTGCAGAATCCGGCTGCAGGAGCTCTAGTGGACGCCGATATTGATGACAAATTCCCTAAAGAGGACATCCTCACTGTCGTTCAGGTAATGACTTCCTCCACCCTTTGGTAGGTGGATCTTCCGAATTACTCAGTGGCACGGGTCCCCGCAAAGAATTATTCAAGTCAACAAAATAAGAAATTCTATTCGGACTAGAAAAATTACATTTGGGAAGACCCCTTGTTATTTCGTGGCTTCGCGGACTAAGTGGTAAGAAGGTGTGTATCAGGCGAGGATGGCATCCAAATTTTGTGACACTGCCACGAAGGACAAACCGGTGGACATTTTCAAGCAAACCGGATCGCTAGGAAGGTATTAGTGGCGAGCTTTAATTGTCCAACTTTATTCAAAGATGCTCACATGTTTGTGAGCAAATGCGATAGCTGACAATGGTAAGGTAACATTTCTAACTGGGTCAAAATGCCCAAAATTATATTTTAAGAAGGTGAAATGTTTTATTTATGGGGTTTAGATTTCGTAGGTCAACTACCACCTTCTCATAATAATAAGTACATCCTTGTTGCGACCGACTATGTGTCAAGGTGGGCAGAGAAGCAAGCTTTCCCCACTAACGATGCGAGAGTCATCATAAATTTTTTGAAAATTTTTTTTTCACTATTTGGCACACTGTTGTAACACCCTATTACTAATTTGGGTAAGGATCACTATGTTTTTCTAAGGAAACCAGTTTGACCTAGATGTATAGTTGGAAAGGTCAACATTAGAATGAGTCTAGGGCTTAGAACTTAGGTTTGAAGCTGCCCCTAGGACCATTCCAAGATCAAGGAAATAGAGCCAAGTCTAAGGCAATTTTCGTCGAGCTCAGTTCGACGAAACGTCGAACTCCATTCGAAAGATCTCTGAGCTCAACTATGTTAAATCGTCGAACTCCGGTCGACGATCTTTGAGCTCAGATCGACGATCTTTCTTCACTTATTTCTTCAGGTCGCTGAGCTCAGTTCGTCGATCTTCGAGCTCAGTTCGACATTTTCTGTCTGATGATGATTTTCAGTCTCTGAGCTCAGCTCAACGATCTTCTAGCTCAGATCGACGTTTTTCTTGAGAGATCGACGTTTTTGAGCATTCAAATTCAGTCAGACTTTGGAATGTTTTTCAAATTCTCTCAGTATTTATGTCAAGAGATCTGCCAGCCGTTTTCATTTATTCTGGAGCAAGTTTCAAGGAATTCTTTTTGAGAATATTTTATTGGACTTTCCTCTATAAGACAAAATTTTATGGAAGGCATTTAATGTCTGTTAACGGCTATCTTGGACATAGAATCTTCAGAGAATAAAAACTGCTTCTCTTCTTTTCTCTAATACACAGATAAGAAAGAAAAAGAACAAGTGATTCTCAGGACAGTCTGATCAACACAAGAAAACTCAAGTAATCAACCCTGGAGAATCAGTTGAACATTTTGGCATACTGAAAAAGTGATCTTAGCTTCATCTCAAGGACTCCAGACAACTCATCTTTCAATATCTGCTGAAACCATCTTCTGCTGGAGATCTAAAGCTTCTGAAGACCTATCACCCTGAAGCAAAGCTTCCACTCCTGAACTAGTCAACATCTTAGGGGGAGCTTTGACAACACAAATCCACTTGTGCTTCTCTCTTTGATTGAGACAGAGAAGACAACTTCACTCTTTTTCTTTTCCCTTTCCCTCTGTAAAAGGGTTTTCAAAACTCCCTTCAAAAGTTTTGAATCTGGTTCTGAGAGCCTTGTCAAAACTCAGTGGTGGCAAGAGACCTTATCAAAAAATCTAGTTTGGTTTTTGAGCACCTTATCAAAAGCTCATTGGTGCCAGGACACCTGATCAATCCTTCCTGCAGTGGATTCCTACCAAGGGTGGTAGAAGAGTGGATGTATCCATGTTTTTGGGGAACCACTATAGCTCATTGTGTTTTCTGGTTTGCTTGTGTGTTTTCTTTGCTGTGTGTTGTGCTCTTCTTTTTACTGTATTGTTAATTCTATAGCATGCACATTACACTTATATATAAGTTAAATCTTAAAAGTTTTGCTAGTTTAAAATTGTGAATTTACTTTAAATAAACTCTATTCGCCCCCCTCTAGAGTTGAGATAGATCTTATTCTCACTTTCAATTAGTATCAGAGGGAGGTTGGTTTTTCATACAGGATAACACCTGAACCAAAAGATCCTTGATAAGATCAATCTTTTAAGAGGGTTATTTTCATTATATTTAATTTTATATAAAGACATGGCACAGAACAAAGATTATGCAAGCACCAGGCCTCTAGTGTGCAATCTATCCAAGTTTGCACTTTGGAAAGCAAGGATTAGACTTTACATGAACTCTATTGATGAAGACATATTTAATTCTATTTTGACAGTGTGCCCAAGTCCACCAGCAAGCTCAAGTACAAATGCTATTCCACCTCCTTCAGGAACAGATGCTGAAATAAAGAAGTGGAAGACTGCAGATGCCAAGGCCATGAACATCTTAGATCAGATAATGTCTGATGAGATATTTCAGAAGGTATTTTAATACAACTCAGCCAAAGGAATTTGGGACAAGCTCTCTGAAATTGTCTCAGGATCTGCTGATGAAAGGAAAGACAGGAGATCCCATCTTATAAGCCAATATGAGAATTTCAAAAAGGGAGAAGCTGAATCAGTGGCTGACATGTACAATAGACTAAGTCTGATTGTCAATGAGTTAAAGACTCTGGATAAAGAAGTCTCATTGACTGAGCTGAATGACAAAATCCTAATGTGCTTCCCCAGCACTTGGGATTCAAGAATCTGGCCAATCAAAGATGCCAGAAGTCTAAATGAGATTACCACTGAAGCTCTCCTGGGCAAGCTAACAATCTTATGAGCTGCTCATTAAAAATAGAGAAGAAGAATAAAAGGCTACTTCTCCAGTCACAAGGAAAGAGAAGACCATAGCCTTCAAAGCTACAGAAGAGGAGCCTGAAGATAAAGCTACAGGAAATGATGAGCTCCTAAGTCTACTGGCCAAAAGATTCTACAAGATGGCCAGAAAAGACTTCAGAAAATGATCATACAAGGGACATGATAAGCCAAGGTATGATAAATCAAATAACAATAAAGAAATTATATGTTTTGGTTGCAGGAAACCAGGCCATATTGTGCCTGACTATTCCAGAAAACAAGAACAAGGACAAGAAAGATAGAAGAGAAAGAAGAAAGGAGAAAGACTTTAGAAAGAACAGCTCAGACAAACCCTCCTCTAGTAAGAACAAACATACAAGGAAGGGATTTGTTGCTGAGACATGGAGTGAAACTGAAGAGGACTCTGAAGACTCATCCAGCTCCAGTGATGATGAGGATGATGCTGATGAAAAGGAATTTTGCATGATGGCTATCAATGCCTCTCAAACAGATTCAGAAGCAGAAGAGTCAGAATCAAATTCAGAAGCTCAACCAGAAGAAGATCAGGTAATCAATTCATTTGATTTCAGTTCTGAGTACTTTAAACATGAGTGTAAAGTACTATGCCTAGATCTGTTGGAGTCTGAGAAGGAAATCACTTCCCTCAGAAAACAACTATCTGAGTATAGCACTTTAAAATCAGAGAACCTCAAACTCTCTGAAGAGTTAGAATGCTATAGAGAGGAGATAGCTTTACTGAAGAGTGAACTATCCAAGGCAAAGCAATTTGAAGAATCCCTCAATGGGAGAAGTATCAAATTAATGGACATCACAAGCACAGTGAACTCAAGATTAAATAGTACACTGGGCTTGGGTGCTTCATCTAGCCAACCCATAGTATTAACAACCCCAATCAAATTTATTTCTGATAAAGGGAAGGGTGTTGTAGAGGTAGCTAGGATGAATTCAGATCTACCTAAGAAAAGCAAAGTTCAACAGAAAACATCGAGCAGAGGTCGACGATCGTCGAACAGAGATCGACGATCTCAGGTTGAAACATCGAACTCAGCTCAACGATTCCTGAACTCTGAACTCCCTCACAGTCGATCTTCGAACGGAGCTCGACGATCTTACCCAAGATCGTTGAACTCAGATCGACGATCGTCGAACGGAGTTCAGAGCTTTGAACCTTCTTTCAGAGGCAAATCTCAATTCAATCCTAGAAGTGCTTCATCCCAATGCTTTAATCCTTATACTGAATGGATAATACCTCCTAGGAGATACCATCCTGAAGGTTATAAGAATCAACCTGGGATGTCTTTTATTTCTGAATTTAAGGGATATCAACCTAGGCCCAAGGTGAACTGGGTCAAAAACATATAAGCTGTTTATGTGCAGGTGAAGACCTATCCAACATCAAACTAGTTATGGTATCTGGATAGTGGGTGCTCAAAGCACATGACTGGGAATAAGGACAACTTCACATCCTTTAAAGCCAAGCTTGGACCCAAAGTAATTTTTGGTGATTCAAACTTTGGAACTACAAAAGGATATGGTGCAGTCCAAATTGGGACAGTCACCTTCAAGAAAGTAGCCTATGTTGAAGGACTCAAGCACAACCTGATAAGCATTAGTCAACTGTGTGATGAAGGATATCAAGTGACTTTCAACAAAGAAATTTGCAAGATCAAGTTAGAAGACAACACAACTGTGTTGACAGGTAACAGGAAAGGTAATATTTACTTAGTAGACTTTCATTCATCTAAGGTAGATATTTGTCTGTTTAATTCCATATCTAGACCTAATATTCTATGGCATAAGAGAGTAGGACATGTTAACCTTAGAACCATTGCTAGGCTATCCAAGGACAACCTTGTCAGAGGATTGCCTTTTGGCCCCTACAAGAAGGAAGGACTCTGCAAGGCTTGTCAATTAGGCAAGCAAACTAAAAATAGCTTTAAATCAATTAACAAGAGTGATTCACCTAGGATTTTGTATCTGTTACACATGGATCTCTTTGGACCCATTACAGTACAAAGCTTAGGAGGGAAATCCTATACTTTAGTGATTGTAGATGACTTCTCAAGATTCACATGAGTATTCTTTCTGAGGAAGAAGTCTGATAACTTTAAGTGTTTGACAGAGTTTCTCAAATGCATTCAGATTGAGTTCAACACTCACATTGCCCTGATCAGAAGTGATCATGGGACAGAGTTTGATTCTCTTCTCATGCAAGAGTTCTGTCAAAGTGAAGGGATCAGGCATACTTTCTCAGCTCCTAGAACTCCTCAACAAAATGGGGTAGCTGAAAGGAAAAATAGAACCCTTATTGAATCTGCAACTACATTATTGACAGATGCTCACCTACCTCTATCCTTTTGGGCTGAGGTAGTGAACACCTCCAATTATGTGTTGAATAGAAGTCTAATACATAAACTGAAGGGCATGACTCCCTATGAATTGCTCAAATGGAAGAAACCTAAAGTAGACTATTTTAAAGTTTTTGTTGTTGCACTTGTTATATTCACAATAATGACAAGAAATATTTAGCAAAATTTCAAGCAAAAGCTGATGAAGGAGTGTTTCTGGGATACTCCATGATCAGTAAAGCTTATAGGGTTTATAATAAAACTACTCTAAAATAGAAGAATCTATCCACATTTCCTTTGATGAAACTAATATGTCTTTCAAGGAGAAGAATACTTCTACCATAGAACATTTGCAGGTGCATTCTCTAGCTGAAGAATTGGACAGATTACAAGTCACTCAAAAGGATGAAAGTAGTGAAGATGAAGAAGCTGCTCCACATCTGGAAGAAAATCTTCTTGAAGAGCCAGTTGTTGTCCCACAAGAGGAAACAACAACACAAGTTGGTGAACAATCAACACCCCCTATTGATCTAGTAACACCAAGAGATCATCCAATCTCCCAAGTGATTGGAGACATCTCAGCTGGTGTGCAAACCAGAAATCAGGTCAATCAAAACCTGATACACACTTGCTTTCTCTCTCAAATTGAACCTCAAACCATTCAAGATGCAGAGCAAGATCCACACTGGATCATTGCAATGCAAGAGGAGTTGCATCAATTTGAAAGAAACAAAGTTTGGGAACTAGAGCCTAAGCCAAAGGATCATTCAATTGTTGGAACAAAATGGGTGTTCAGAAATAAGCTGTTTGATCAAGGAATTATTGTAAGGAACAAGGCAAGGCTAGTTGCTCAAGGATATTCTCAAGAAGAGGGGATAGAATATGACCAGACCTTGGCACCTGTTGCAAGGTTAGAGGCCATAAGAATCTTCCTAGCTTATGCTGCTCACAAGGGATTCAAAGTCTATCAAATGGATGTGAAGAGTGCTTTTCTCAATGGGGAGATCAAAGAAGAAGTCTAATGTCAGACAACCTCCAGGTTTTATCTCTCTAACTCATCCAGATTATGTTTTTAAACTACACAAAGCATTATATGGTCTCAAGCAAGCTCCTAGAGCATGGTATGAGACTATAACATGCTTTCTGCTGAAGAATGATTTTGTTAGGGGGAGAGTTGACCAAACTCTTTTTATTAGAACCCATAAGTCCCATACCCTACTAGTACAAATTTATGTAGATGATATTATATTTGGGTCTATTGATTCAAATTTGTGCAAAAAGTTTTCCAAGCTTATGCACTCTAAATTTGAAATGAGTAGCATGGGTGAGCTATCCTTCTTCTTAGGATTGCAAGTCAAACAACATGCTGAAGGCATGTTTATTTCTCAAACCAAGTATGCAAAAGAATTGGTTAAGAAATTTGGATGTCTGATGCATCATGTATGAAAACACCCATGCCTACCAATGCTGTATTGGATGCTGATGAACATGGGAAACCAGTTGATCAGACAACATATAGAGCAATGATTGGCTCTCTATTGTACCTTATAGCCAGTAGGCCTAACATAATGTTTGCTACATGTATTTGTGTTAGATTCTAAGTCAGCCCTAGAGAGTCACACTTAACTTTAGTAAAGAGGATTCTTAGGTATATTAAAAGCTGTCCAAATCTAGGACAATAGTATCCAAAAGATTCAGCATTTGACTTAACTGGATTTTCAGATGCTGATTATGCTGGATGTAGAATAGACAGGAAAAGCACCAGTGGAACTTGTCATTTCTTGGTGATAGACTTGTCTCATGGTATTGTAAGAAACAAACATTTGTGTCAACCTCAACTGTTGAAGTTGAATACATGGCTGCAGGCAATTGTTGTTCACAAATATTGTGGATACAAAACCAATTCCTAGACTATGGTTACAACTTAGAGAAGTCTAAAATATTTTGTGATAACACATGTGCTATTTCCATTGCACAAAATCCAGTCCTCCATAGTAGGACAAAACACATAGAAATTAGGCATCATTTTCTATGGGATAATGTTGAGAAAAATAAAATTTAACTTCAATATATCCCAACTGATTTGCAAAGGGGAGATATTTTCACCAAGCCCTTGGATGAAAAGAAACACAACTTCTTCCTCAATCAGTTAGGCATGTTAGATGGAGGAAGCCTAAAGTAAATTACAAGATTTTGAAAAGCTAAAAACAGACCAAGATTAGGCTAAAAACTCATCTCTTTTTTTGTGTCTGTAGGATAGTTTTCTGACTCTGAACTACGCTCGACGTTTTCCCCAGAAAGCGTCGAACGAAGCTCGATGTTTTCCCAGAAAGCATCGAACAGAGATCGACGTTTTCCCAAAAATGTCGACCTGAGTTTAGAGCGTGTCAGATAGTTTTACACAATCTCTTTCAGGCCTTCGATCGTCGACCTGAGCTCGACGTTCTCCCTAGATCGTCGAACTGAGATCTACGATATTGAAGACCTTTCAGCTTCCATCAGGAGTCCTGATCGTCGAACGGAGATCGACGATCCTTCCTTTTTCGCGTCGAACCCTAATATAAAATCATTTTTCTGCCGCCGCTCGTCATTTACGCTTTCATACTCTCTGCAACTCTTTACCTCCAAACCTTCTACACTTGGTCGTGTTTGTTTCTTCTTTGCAGGTACAGATGGCTGTGTCAAGTGCTGCTATTTCAAAGATGAAATTTGATACAGGTTTCGACATTGATATGAATTTTTTCGATGGAAGTGATCAGAGATTCAAGGATATTCTAAACCTTTTTCGAGAATAGCAATTGTTTCAGATCATGTCCACCAGAATGAAGATTGCAGCAGAAGAGATAAAGGAATGGTGTTTTACCGCCACGAATGAGAATGAGAATTTTGTAATCGGCTCAATCAAAGGGACTCAGGTACCGTTGTCCGCAGCCCTTCTAACAGAGGTTTTCCACCTTAGTACTGGAGATGACTCCATAGATTTGTCTGGAGAAGAGTATGATTCTATGCTGAATAGAATGGGTCACACTGCTGTGAACTCTAACAAACTGCTGAAAAAGAACCTTTCCATTGAATTCCAATTTCTGGCTGATGTAGTTGGAAAAGTGCTTCTGGCAAAGCACTCAGCCCATGATACAATATCAAGATACCAATTCTATTTAATGGGAGCATTGGTTGAAAGAAACATTTAGATTGGGGATCCATCTTTTTCAATCTGATCAAGAAGAAGCTGAACAAAAGCTGTGTAAGCTATGGGAGGATATAAGGGGTTTACCTGCACTCCAGGTGCCCTGAACTGCTGACCTCTAGTGGGATCTACATCAATGAATCCAAGAGGCTTACCTATGCCCTCTTCAGCAGATGGGACAGGCAGATCATCAACCCCAGCAGGGCTGCTGCTGCACCACATGCTTCAGGCACTAGGACTATATCAGTCACTCCTCCTCAGGTATCTGCCCCAGCAGAAGAATTGCCTGTTTCTTCTTCTCCTCCTCCAGCTGTTTCTATCCCAGTCACCACCTCAACTTCTTCACCAATCTCAACTTCTATCATCTCATTCCCCATTACAATCTCTTCACCAATTTCACCTCCCCCACCCTCTACCTCAGAACAATTCCACCCTTTGTTCTCTTATCCATCTTTCACCACTCCATCATTTTCTCTTATAGATGACTCCTTCATGGATGATTCTCCTCCCACTCCTCCTGAGCTTCCCTCTACATCCTCTTACCAACAACTTCTTCAAGACATACTTTCTCAACCATCCTTCACCCCATCCTTTACCTCTTCCATCTCATCCATCTCCACCTCAGTAACATCTATCTCCACTATTCCTCCTTCAGAGCCATCCATCCCTACACCTCCTATCTCTACACTCTCCATTACATCAGCTCTAGCCACCCTCATTCCAGTCTCTTCAACTCCTACCTCTGCTCAAGCCAATCTTGTGCATGTAGATCTTTCAGCCCTGGCAGACAAGCTCTATGTGTTGCTAGCCCCCAGGCTAACCTCACTGCTGGAGACCTCCTTGGCTCCACTCCTAAAACATGTTCAGGAGTTGTCTACCAAGTTTTCTTCCTTCCTCTCCTCCCAGGCAATCCCTTCATCTGGGTGCCTTAATTCAGTTTCCACTAAACCCAGGCAGGGGGAGATGCCTTATGAAGCATTGGATGTGCCTGAGGCTGCTAAAGGTTCTAGTCCTGCTCCTGTTTTTGTAGTGGACTTTCAGAGTCTGCTTTCTATATTTGATTCTGTTTATTTCAGTTCTCGGCCAGTGCATCAAGTTGAAGACCTCACTAAGGCCATTGTGTCTATCTCTGTATGTGATCCCAGCCTAATTGCCTCATATGTCAATTCTTTCAAGGCTGTGGATGTTGATGCTTTCAGTTCTACTGCTGCTGCTGTTTCTACAATTGTATCAGAAGATATTGACATGATTTCTGTTGTTGAGGATACTGCTGCTAAAGAACATGCTACATATCTGGAAGGATCTGAACCTGCTGCCTCTGTTACTTCTGCCCCTACTGCTTCTCCAATTCTTGCTGCTGCTACTACTGCTCCTGCTCTAACCCCTGATCAAGTAAAACAACAAGAAAAGTATATAAAGAGTATTGATGACTTATATGATAGACCTCAAAGTTCAGACAGTGATCAGTTTCACACTGAATCTGACGACTCTTCTAATACTATTGCCAAGAAAAGGAAGGCCAGAAGCAAGGCCATGATGAAGGTTCCTCCTGCTCAAGCTAAAGATTCAAATGACATTCCATACTATATTCTGCATGAATGTCCCATCTCTTGAGCCCTGGATGCATTATTCAAAAAATCAATTAAAAGCTATGAAGAAAAGAAGAAAGTTGGATAAATATGAAAAGGGATCTTTTCAGTTTCAGCCTCCTCCTTCTCCTCCTCCAGATTCAGGGTCAGGTGGAGGCTCAGCTTCTCAAACCCCAGCTTCTAAGCAAAGTTCCTCCCAGTCCTCTCAAAGATACCATCCTAGGGGGCAATACCAAAGGGGTTATCAGTCCAGAAGGGGACAGTATAGAGGAAGTCAAAGAGAACATAGATTTCATGCAAGGGAAGGACAAAGACACTTGGACTCTGCTCAAGGTCCTTTCCCCTATAAACTCAGAGAAAAAGTTGAGACTAGAACTCTCATTGCTTTAGAAACTGTCAATAGATATGAGACTGTAGTGCCTTTTGAAGATCCAGAGAACAATCCATTATCATGGACTGCAAGGATGAAAGAACTGGCTGCCTTAGATCAGTTGAAGAAAGCCAGAGAACAAGGGAAAGACACCTCTAATATTACTACTCTATCAGATCAAAGAAAAGCTGAACTGGAAAGGTATTCTTCAAGAAAATTCTTTGACCCAGTAGACTACATGAAGTTGCATCCTGAGGCTGTGGTTCCCAGGCCATGAGCTCAAACCTCCTTAGGTGAAGATGATGATAGAAGGTCAAAGAAGGAAGCCCTTAATCCTAACAGGGAAATTATATTTAAGAAAGGAAGTGAAAAGAAGTTATTTTTGTAAGCAGATAACACAATCTCTCTAAACATTTGCTGAAATTCCATTTGATTGCTGCTATGATTGCTTGCTCTGCTATTTTGTTTTAGTTTGTTGCTCTTCTATATGTTGATTGTAGTTTTTATTTCTGAAATATGTAAATAGTAATCCTAACCCAAATAGGGGGAGATTGTTGGAACACCCTATTACTAATTTGAAGGATCCTTATGTTTTTCTTAGAAATCAGTTTGACCTAGATGTATAGTTGGAAAGGTCAACATTAGAATGAGTGTAGGGCTTAGAACTTAGGTTTGAAGCTGCCCCCAGGACCATTCCAAGATCAAGGAAATAGAGCCAAGTCTAAGGCAATTTTCGTCGAGCTCAGTTCGACGAAACGTCGAACTCCGTTCGACGATCTCTGAGCTCAACTATGTTAAATCCGTCGAACTCCGGTCGACGAATCTTCAAGCTCAGATCGACGATCTTTCTTCACTTATTTCTTCAGGTCGCTGAGCTCAGTTCGACGATCTTCGAGCTCAGTTCGACGTTTTCTGTCTGATGATCATTTTCAGTCTCTGAGCTCAGCTCAACGATCTTCTAGCTCAGATTGACGTTTTTCTTGAGAGATCGACGTTTTTGAGGATTCAAATTCAGTCAGACTTTGGAATGTTTTTCAAATTCTCTCAGCATTTTTGTCAAGAGATCTGCCAGCCGTTTCATTTATTCTGGAGCAAGTTTCAAGGAATTCTTTTTGAGAATGTTTTATTGGACTTTCCTCTATAAGACAAAATTTTATGGAAGGCATTTAATGTCTGTTAACGGCTATCTTGGACATAGAATCTTCAGAGAATAAAAACTGCTTCTCTTCTTTTCTCTAATACTCAGATAAGAAAGAAAAAGAACAAGTGATTCTCAGGACAGTCTGATTAACACAAGAAAACTCAAGTAATCAACCCTGGAGAATCAGTTGAACATTTTGGCATACTAAAAAAGTGCTCTTAGCTTCATCTCAAGGACTCCAGACAACTCATCTTTCAGCATCTGCTGAAACCATCTTCTGCTGGAGATCTGAAGCTTCTGAAGACCTATCACCCTGAAGCAAAGCTTCCACTCCTGAACTAGTCAACATCTCAGCGGGAGCTTTGACAACACAAATCCACTTGTGCTTCTCTCTTTGATTGAGACAGAGAAGACAACTTCACTCTTTTTCTTTTTCCTTTCCCTCTGTAAAAGGGTTTTCAAAACTCCCTTCAAAAGTTTTGAATCTGGTTCTGAGAGCCTTGTCAAAACTCAGTGGTGGCAAGACACCTTATCAAAAAATCTAGTTTGGTTTTTGAGCACCTTATCAAAAGCTCATTGGTGCAAGGACACCTGATCAACCCTTCCTGCAGTGGATTCCTACCAAGGGTGGTAGAAGAGTGGATGTACCCAGGTTTTTAGGGAACCACTATAGCTCCTTGTGTTTTCTGGTTTGCTTGTGTGTTTTCTTTACTGTGTGATGTGCTCTTCTTTTTAGTGTCTTGTTAATTCTATAGCAGGCACATTACACCTATATATATGTTAAATCTTAAAAGTTTTGCTAGTTTAAAATTGTGAATTTACTTTAAATAAACTCTATTCACCCCCCCCCCCCTAGAGTTGAGATAGATCTTGTTCTCACATTCACACACCACGTGCACTAATTAGTGATAGGGGCACCCACTTCTGAAACAGCCAACTTGCTAAAATTTTAGAAAAGTATGGCGTTACCCACAAACTCTCTACCGCCTATCACCCATAAGCAAATAACCAAGTGGAGGTGGTAAATTGTGAACTTAAGAGAATTTTAGAAACAACGGTGTCCGTTAATAGGAAGGATTGGTCACTTAAATTAGACTATGCTTTATGGGCTTATTGAATGGTGTACAAGACCGCAATCGGTTGTACACTGTACCGATTAGTCTACGAAAAAACTTGTCATTTATCTGTGGAATTAGAGCACCACGCCTATTGGGCGCTCAAAATTTTAAATTAGATCTAAACTTAGCCTTCTAATAAAGAAAATTTCAATTAAATGGATTAGATGAATGGCTTGCAAATGCCTATGAAAATAACAAATTCTATAAGGTGAGAACTAAGTTTTATCACGATAAAAAAATTAAAAATTCAAAAAAAATTCATCGGGAGATCTAGTCCTTCTTTTTAATTCTAGACTTAGGCTTTTTTCGGGTAAATTGAAGTCCCGATGGTCCGACCCCTTTGTCGTGAAAGAGGTTTTGCCATATGGGACCTTTCTAATTGAACACCTAGAAAATGGCTCATTCAAAGTTAATGGACAGCGATTAAAACTATATCACCCCGGCGACCCCTGGACCAGAAAAATTGTATCACTAAATCTTCCAAACATTTAAAATCGCCACTTAGTCAAGCTAAACAAAGCACTTGTGAAAGGCACCTCAAAGTTATCCTTCTTTTTATTATTGTTTTGTTTGTTCTAATATGTTTTACAGGCTCTTTCTTAGGATTATAAGTAGGCGCCCCACAACCACTTAGGGAAGTCTTCTTGTATAATTTTTTTAAGCATTTTTTTTAAAAATCTAGTTTTCAAACTTAATTTTAAACATTGGGGAAAATGTTTATCTTTAAGTATGGAGGGGTAACATTAGCAAATGTTTAACTTAGTTTGTTTAAAAACAAAATAAAAAAAATCTAGTCCTATATCTTGCATTTTTTATCACTTAAAAAGACGACAAAAAAATTATAGAAAATCAAAATGTAATCTCCTAGAAAGGGAGATTTGGGCTTGTCATCCCATCATATCTCCTACTATCGCTGCGAGCCCTTCAAAGGAAAGACCTCGAGAAGTCTACGAATTAATCAAAAGAAAAATATATATATATATATATATATATATATTAGGAATAATTTTTTATTTTTTTTCGCTTAGTCTGTCAAAATCTACATGTTCATTTAATTATAAGTTCGAAGTAAATTTTATTTCTCATGTGGACTATGAATTTTTTGTGCTAAAATAGTTTTTGAAACACTTGAATAAAATTGTTGACTCATGTACTGCTTCTAGTTAAATGTATGTGTTTGAGATTTGGGCTTGTCATTACAATAAAATTTTATTATTCCTATTTCAAAATTTATCCCTTCTATTCTTGTTTTAAATTTGTAAGTTGGGTGCCCATTCTCTTTGTGGTATTCATAGTATGGATAATCTTTGGATCTTTGATTTGCAGGATAGTAAGGTCATTTGTAGCTGGTCTTGCCTTTCATGACTTGAATTACTTCATGCATAACACTATCAATATAAGATTCGTGCACATCACCATCTTCCTGTTTATAAATTGGAGCTGCTTGCGGAGCTGGAGATGGGTACATAGGAGGAATAGGCAGATGCAATCTTGGATTTCGGAATTGATCTTGGATTCGGAAGTGATGCCGATGACGATGAAAGTTTCTTTCAATCCTTACTCGAGGTTGGAAATCCCTTTGAGGAGACCTTGAAGGTTCGGATGCAAGAGGAGAATTTTTCTCCGCGAAGAGCCTTGAGACATAACTAAGATTGCCCTTTCATCTCGAATATACAAGTTGGCTAGATCTATCATTTCTTGATACGTACTTGGCATTCAGACAATAGCTTTAAACTTGAGTAATCCTTCCCTTAATCCACTAATCAGGGCAAATCTGTATAGCTCAGGATCAATGTTCTGAATTTCCAAAATTTATTTTTGAAGCAATCGACAAAATGATCCCAAGTCTCATTCTCTCATTGTTTGATCTCAATAATGCTTTTGGATCACTTTTTCTCTTTGTTGAGGTGGAAAATCTAAGTAGAATTTCTCTTCTTAGATCAGTAAAGGATGCGATGGATTGAGAACATAGTCTGTAAAACCCCTCCCTTTCTTGTCCACCAAAGGATGTTACAAGGAGTTTAGACTTAGTAGCATCTATAAGCATCTTCATGGAAACTGCTGACTCAAAATCTTAGAGATGTGTTATTGGGTCAGACTCTCTAGTGTAAACTAGTAATCGGGGTTCTCTAAAGTGAGCTGGGTTTGGCTCCTGTCGAACATTCTCTGTGAATGGAGATGGATCTTCCTGTTCTCCTAGAGGAAAAGGAAAAGGAAATTATGGAGCGTAAGTAGTAACTACAAAAGAAGTTGGTGGATAGAAAGGAAAAGTTGATGTTGTAGGAGCAATTACAGGAGCTGGAGGGTAAGGATAACTTCCTGAAAGTTCAAACATTTTGCTAAACTTCCCAGGGAGGCTTCTCGAAAAAGTTATGATGAGCGGAGAACTCATCATCTTGAGACTGTAAAGGAGCTATCGCTTTCCCTAGCGAGTAAGTTACGGGTAGGTAGGCATATTAGAAGGCAGATAAGCTTGAGGACCAGCTTGTGGATAAACTGGTGGATAAGTTTGACTAGCTTGTAGATAAGATGGTGGGTAAACTTGCAGATTCTCCACTGCTGGCACCGGATTGATTTGAGTAACAAGCGCTGGAGTGGGCTCCGCAACTACTCGCTACATAATAGCGGCTAGGGCTTGGTTCATTGACTGGAACTACTAGGCAGTCTCTCTGCAAGCTTGGTCGTATTCTCGACGTGATTGCTCAAGGGTTTCCCAGAGAGTATCCTCACTGGGAGTCGATGGAATATTGTTTTTGGCAGTTTTGCGGTATGACATAGCTTAAATGACAAATTTCACCGACTAATCGAATTCTAAAGGTCGTGTGTTAAATGTTGATGCATTAAATGCACCTCTAGACTCTTTGAAGATAAAGGAGGGTGGATGAAACTATCAATTAGTCTTTTACTAGTAGTTAGGATGAGCGGATAAGACTAATAGGAAAAAGAGGAGAGAGAGAGACCGCTAGTAGTGACAGCACCAGAGTTTGCCCGCTGAGGCTAAATGTCACTCTTGCAACGGGCTTTTCTTTTTATTAGAAAAGAATTGGTTACAACAATTAAATTGGAGGACCCGAGCGAACTGGTATCCGCTAGAGGAAGAGTTCGAGTCCGCTTCCACAGGCGACTAGCTTTGGGATTCGAACTTGCTCAAATAGGCAGTACTGTTCATGCTTATTTATAGGCTCAAGGGCCTGCCCAAATGGGCAGGGATTAAAGTAACGGCTGCTCGAGTACAGGAGAAATGGGCAGCGGTGACCAGATACAGGGAGAACCAAGATAAAAGAGTTTACCTAACCGTGCAGCTAGGCGGTCAGACCTACAATTGGTCGGCACCTCCTCACCAGCTACTGTGTTGAGGAGGCCCTGCAGGAAGGCTGCAAGAAGGCGGACAGGTGGCTAGAAGTAATCTTGTTGCCTATACTTGATGAAATCTAGTAGAGTGTTCAATTCTGGTTAACATTGTAAATAAACTGTTAGTCCGTGTATTTAAACTATTCAGTTCGCACATTCCACAAAAATATTTCTAGCAATAACAAAGACATGCATTTACAAGTTATAGAATGTGCAAATTCACAAGCATAGTAGGCAATACAAATACAAATTAAATTTGCACAGATCACAGATTTTGATAAAAGTAGTTCGCACAAAATAAAAACCAAATAAAATTGTTCATAATATTACAAGCATCCACATCTACACAAATCAGCGGTAACTGAGATCTTGATGATATCCGCGGTAAGGAAGTTCAGGTCACTCTATACGGTCTTTATACATGTATGCGACCTGATTGCTACCCTGGAGAATCATACTATATAATTGATGCAAATCGTAATGCATTGTATGGAAGGTCGGATGTGCGCGAGAAGCCTTTGTTCACACAACTCAATGGAACTATGTGGTCTAGAAGCAGCCTCAGTGCATTAGACACCAAAGTTTGGTCATTGCCCTCAGCATGGTTCGATGTTTCGCCAGGAGCTATGCGTTCTAGGAGTCGCATCCTATCAACACCACCCTCTGCAGTCCGTCGGCTTTTGTTCTCCTAAACTGAGTTCATGTACTTTTCTTTATAAAAGTCGGTGTCATCATCAGATAGCCTTCTCTCTTTCTTCTCCCTTTCAAAAGTGGCACCGATGCTGGCGACCTAATCCTACAACGTCTTTTTTCTTTCTTAACTCTTTTTCTCCAGCTCGGCCCTCAGGACTTTCTCTTCGGCTAAAGCTTTCATCTCCTTCTCCATTAAATCTACTAACATTGCTAACTTATTGTTTAGGTCGGTGATCTCCTTATTGAATGTTGACTCGCCAATCGCGATCTCTATGGTAGGAGGAGTAGGCAGGTCTTCATGAAGCTCGCGAGGTTCCACAAAGTTCAGCGACGGATTTGGCACTGAAAATAGAAGAAATAGTTAGAAAATAATCTGTGAAGTCACTACAGATATAAATATTCAAAGAGGAAGACCACTAGAGTGCACGATGTCTTTCTGGGCCACAGTAGTAATTTAGCTTATATCAAAGATAGGTCGCCTCTGACGCTTAGGATCAAATTCGCTTTGGCGATTATTTCAGTCTTCATGGGCAATTTCTCTCCTCGAAGCCACCAAGCTGGAAGAGTTGACAATGTCACCGGTCTCCGTAATAATCTTAATTGGTGTAAGATTACCTAACTTCCAGTATGCAGTTACATCTCGCAAATCCTCCTCTCTCTTATTTGTGATCTTCTTCGCCAAATCTGATGTTTCCTTCGCTTCCTTTTCGGCAGCGATATTTTTCCTCAGTTTTTTCTTCTAATCACCTTCTAAAGCAGCATCAGTCTTCCCACTCTTAACCTCCAAAACTTGGAATTCATCTTCAAGCACAGGAAGGTTAGGAGCGAACTTGATAACTTCCAGCAGAGATTGATTCATCTTGGCGATTTTATCGCTATCAAGGTTTTGAATCATTTTTGCACTAAAAATGTTGACCAAGGACATCGAATTCTCACTCCACGCAACATTGGCTTCAGGAGTGACGAAGTCTCTTTCAGGAACCTCTTTCTCTCGCGGCTTGAATTGCAAGGTCGTCGCTCTTGTCCTTACAAATATATTCGGCTCTTTCATCAAACGGCACATCTTCGCTACACGATCAACGACATCTAGCTTGGCTATTTCCTCTTAACTGGGTCTTTTCCTTTCTATTCCCTGATATCAGTTGTGGCCTGGCTAAGGAGCAGAATCCCTTCACGGACCAAGTCAGCACCGACAGTGGTCAGGGCAAGGGAGGAAGCGAGCTGATTGTTAGGCTTCTCGTTGGTAAGATCTGCATCCAGAACATTTTACGCCTCCTCGGTGGACTGCTCTTTCTCCTCAACCCTCTTCTCGGGAAGGTGGTCAGCGGGCTCCAAAGTTTTAAATTGAACTTCTCCTTCAAAATGCATCCTTAACATGATTTTCCCGGATAGGGATTGCAAGATGTCCATGTTCAGTGAATTATCTGCAGGAGTGGTGGCAGGGCTGATCGCCCGAGAGCTAGGAAGCTTATCTGCAATATTCTCAGGTTAAGGTTTTCCTGTAGAGGATTCACCTATCATACGGATAGGAGTGGCATGCTTTATAACTCCCTTCATCTTGATTTGAGGTTTGACTTTCTCCTAGGGGGATGTAATGTTGGAGAAAAACTTGTCAAGACCAGTCATTGTAGAATGGAGAATATTAACTTCAAGGGGTAAGAAACGACTTGTGATTCTGGAAATTTTCAAAGAATTAGACTTTTCTAGGATATTTATAGCAAAGGAAGCAATAATGACAGTTGTGTACACGGCAGATAAAACATCATTTTTGTAGTTCCTCAGAATTTAAAAATGTGCGTGGATAATGTTAACCCTAGAGTCCGTAAGGCATCAAACCAATCGACAGGTCGGAGCAGACTCACCTCTGAGGTTGCGCAAGCATCCGATTTGACAAGATAGACCCTATGTCTTGAGTACTAAGCAGGTTATCATTAGCAGCGGCGGAAAAATATATTAGTCCGCTCAGGTCGGCGCCTATCCAACAACAAACCAAGGTGTATGCTCCTGCTCGCGAGGTTTAGTTCGCCGACACCTTGGAAGACTCGCGATCTTAACTTTTCTTTTGGATCATGTCACCAATGCCCGGTTCTCTTGTACCCCGGGCAGGCAGTTATTCTTGCCCTACCCATTTGGGCGGGCTCCCGAGCCTATAAATAGGGGGGGAAACATACCCAAAGTACGAAGACTCGATCCAAGGAGCACCCTTGTTAAAGGTTGCGGACTCGATTCTAAGGGTTTGCGGACTTTTTTTCGCACAACTCTGCACTTTTTGCCTTTTCCTTCATATCACATTCGATTAATCAAAGGAAAGCCTATCGCAAGTGTGACATTTGCCGCGATGGGAGAAATTTTTGGTCACCGCGATCTGTGGCTCTGATTCTTCACCCTTTACTGTTAGTAAATAGCTACTTGCAGTTTTCTCCACCCTCTTTTCTCTTTGCAGGACCCGGAGGCCGATCTAGCGCATCAACACATTCCAAGAAGTTCAAGCATCACAAATCGTGCAGACAAAGTAAATCAAATTGCAAGATATTAGAAGGTATTAAAAAATATCAATATAACAATGATAATAATGTACGTTCGCTCAAACTCCTTTGTTACATTTCCCGATATTTTTCCTCCCATCGCACTTCGCCTCGTTCTATGGGGTCTCTGCCGAGATGTGCCACTTGGTCACTAACTTATAGTAAAACTGATAGCGTGGATACAAAGCGGTGATTTATGACGCTTTCAGCCCGTTGTATGTAACTCCCCTGATTTTTCAATGTTTACTTTAATTCCTATAGTGTCATATTTTTGACGTAAGGGCGTTACATTGACGCGTAGTTGACTGGTATCGTTGCAGAAGCGTGACTTTTGATCATTTGGTATCCGAGGTATTGGCTTAGAATATTAGTTTGGCAAATTTCTAATGTGTTTTTTTAAGATTTCCCTTGTGAGCCGGGTTTGTTTTGGAACTCGGTGGAGACTTTTTGGAATTTTTGGTGTTTTGGGCTTTGGGGGGTTAATACCCGAGTTTGTTATGTCGAATCTTAATTTCGACATCGCCGTTGGATCTGTAGCATCGATATTTAGTTTTGGTGCTAATTTCGTAGAAATCCGAGTAGATTCTGTTTTTGGGTTATTAGACGTTTCATTTTTAATAATTATATAATATTATATAATTCATTATCTTAATATGATATTATATTATGATATTGTAATATGATATTATTTTATATCATATGTGTTTCGGTACCCGAGTTGCATTAATAATATGATATTATATTATATCATATGTATAATAGATAATATATTATAATGTATATACTATATAAAACATTATATATGAAATATTATACTATTAACTATATATCTTCTTTCCCAAGCTATCAGACAGAGAATGCGGAAGAGAGGAGGCGACGGGTTTTGCTACTCTTTCGACCACCATTTGTAGGAGTGTCGATGCCCGAAATCGTCGACGGACGGTAGATCCAGAAAGCTCTCGCTGAGATCTTCGCGTCGAAGGTAGGTAATTTCTGTTTTCTTGGACTTTTGACATCAGGGTTTTTCACTTTGACTCTCGTTAGCCCTGTAAAGTTTCAGGAATCATTGCCCAAGAGTTCTTGTGGCCGATTAATTAAGTGGAGCTCTCGTGAGGCTAAATTTTTGAAGATCTTGAGGCAAGTTGTGATTTGCACCCTTGCTAAGCCTTTTATTAAGTACTGTATTGTCCCTTTTCTGATTTTTATGGTCTATATAGGCCGTATAATACTTAGCATAATAATAAACTAGTTTTTCTCTTATTGCCATGGTGAGGGATAATTCTTTTTCCTGTGCTGGGCTCTTGCCTTGTTCCCTCCCCTTTCTCTTAAGTTATGAAACTTAGTCTTGGTCTAGCTTTAGATGTTGTAATAAAAATTAATTATTATAAGTCTATGAACCTTTGTTTAGGAAACACGGAATTTCTTCCTTATTTCTTCAATAGGCATTAAGTGTACAGCCCTTGGCGTTAAGTGTATTGAGTGGTCATCCTTAGGAGTCGAGTGAAGGCCTAGAGTTGAGTGTAAAGCACTGAGTTCTTTGAGTGATTAGCCTTAATCATCGAGTGAAGGCCAAGCGTTGAGTGAAAAGCGTTGAGTGCATTGAGTGATCAGCCATAGGCATTAAGTGAAGGCATAACGTTGAGTGAAGACATTAAGCACGTTTAGTGTTGCGTCTTTGCATTGTGTGTGTTGACTGGATCAAGTTTGGCGTCGTTTGAATATACTTTAGCGTAGAGAGCATTGAGTGTAGTAGCCTTTGGCATCGAGAGCGTTGAGTGAAGAATCTTGTCGTCAAGTGCTTTGACTATATCTATCTAGGCGTCGAGTGGACTCAAATCATTTGTTTAGGTGTCGAGTGGACTCAAAGCTTTTGTTTAGGCATCGAGCGGACTCAAAGCTTTTGTTTAGGCGTCGATCGGACTCAAAGCTTTTGTTTTGGCATCAAGTAAACTTAAAGCCTGTATTATTGGCATCAAGTTATCTCAGAGCGGGTGTTTTTGGCCATTTTTATGTATCCATTGAGTTACTTTGAGTTCGTCAAGTCATATTCGTCATGTTTACCTTAAAAACTGATGTAGGCTATGCCTTAATGATCCTACACGAAAGGCGAGGCTACGACCTTTACAACCTTTAACGCTCCCAAACCCACACACAAACGAAACGCAGCGACCACAATGAATTTTTTTTTATCGTTCACGCTAACATACGGATTGCCGATCCGCAAATGGAACAGAGAGTGGCTATAGGCCAAAATCATTTTCCGGCTAAATGGAATAATATCGATTCCGATCGAGCTTGGAGTTGTACCAAAATAGATCCACCAAAAAAATCACGATTCGAAAGTGGTAGGATCTATCCCAACAAAACAAAAGCGCGGAGCGCCAATCCTCTGGCTAGATCTTTCGGAAAACCAAATGAGAATCTCAAATCTATTACTAGTAACACCGCGAAAAATTAACGATTCGAGAAATCACGCAAAATCCATCCACTACAAGAACTAATCAAAGAAGGGAATCTCTTGTGTAGGAATTTAATTACCCCACTCGGAAACGTAGATCCGAGATGTTTGGATCCACAAAGAATGACCGCTCTCCTTTGAAATCCACGGGAAACGCAACACGGATGAAGATATTGTTTATCTCCTTCGCTTCTCTCCGTGGACGATTACCCCAGAACCTTTGTTCTTCCTTACACAAGAACCTTCTCCTCCAAGGTGGCCAAAAACTTCAATGGTGTTTGGTACATTAGAAAATGTGTACCTGATTTGGAGAAGCCTCACTTAGCTTAATGATATACATCAAGGTGTATTTGATGTTATATTGAGTTTATATGTGCAGGTTAAGAATGTGCTAGAATGAAGGGAAAATATTCTAAGTCCATTTGTCGACACCTGAGGAAGCTGTGTCGACACTTGGAAATAGCTGTGTCGACACTTCAGAGGACTTGTGTCAACACCGGGAGGCAGTGTCGACACACAGAAGATTATAGTCGACATCGGCTGTGTCAACACCGGGAGGCAGTGTCGATACACAACGGTAGAGTCGACAACAACTGTGTCGACACCTCGAGGCAGTGTCGACACACACTATGTTCTGAGTCTACATCAACTGTGTAGACACACAGGACTTGTGTTGACACACAGCTGAGTCTAGAACAAGTTGATTGCTGATGAATGGTGAAGTGTTTATGTCGACACAAATAATCAGTGTCGACACATTCTCAAGATGCAGTATCAAGAAGCTGTGTCGACATCAAGGCAGCTTTGTCGACATAACCAAAGGCTGTATCAACACTTAAGTCACTTGTGTCGATACATATTGACAGATGGTCTCGACACTTTAGGCCAGAAAGACTCGACACTTTGCTGACAGAGTAAAAGGCTCAAGAACTTTTTGAAGACTTGATAGTTGTGAGTTACAACAGGTTTACTGAAGCTGTCAGACTTGTCAGAAGTTAGATATAAACCGGATCAGCCGGTTACCAAGGATGAAGTCTATAAATAGATGGATTCAGAAGAAGAAATGGAACTACAACATAGAGATGAAGTATTGTCACCACTAACATAATTAGAGATTAATCTCTGATCAAGAAAGTACAAGTAACAAAGGAGAAGATCTTCGTGAGAAGATCTAAGAAGACGATCTGAAGTATTTTATTATTCAGATTCTGTCTAAGCGGAATTCAATCAAGAATTCAGAAGTATCTTCAAGAGATTTGGATAGAGAGAGATCCAGCTATTTGAAGACAAGGAGGAGACATTCACAGGTCTCTCAAGAAGCAGATACTGAACTAATTTGTCAAGGAGATTCAGATCTATTTCTGAAGTCTAAGAAGGAAGCTGCCAGTCAGTTTTATTCAAAGGAAATCAACCCAACTAAGTTCAGATTAAAGAAGCTTTGAAGAAAGCTAAGATCAAGTTTATTTCAGCCATCAGCCTCTTCAAGAAGCTGATCAAGAAAGTTCTTATCCCTTCTCTCTCAACAGGGGTAAGAGATTACAAAATTCCTTTTCAAATTCTGTATGATCTATTCATAGATCTGAGTTGTAAGCCTATTTTATAAAGGCTGAGTGTAGGAGATTTATTCTCTGAGGTAGGGCTGTTTATGCCTGAGTTGTAGAAGAAGGTATTCTCTGAGCTGTAGGCCTTGTGGCAAGGCTGAGGTAGGGCTTGTTAGCCTGAGTTGTAAGAGAAGGTATTCTATGAGTTGTAGGCTTTGTGGCAAGACTGAGGTAGGGCTTGTTAGCCTGAGTTGTAGGAATCCTTCTGGATTCTGAGCTGTAGGATCTGAGGATCTTAGTTAAAGGAAGAAGTTAGGCCGACTCTAGCATACTGCTAGATAGGTGAAGGGGGAAAGTGGATGTACCCAGACTTTGGGGAACCACTATAAATCTGTGTGCAATCTGTGATGTGTGTAAGATTGTGATTGTTGTGCTATGTTAGCTATTGAAATATCTGATTTATTCAAATAACTGTAGTTATATTATGCCTTAAGTTAAATCAAGGAAAAGTACCTATTCACCCCCCCCCTCTAGGTGTTTAGGTAGTCTTGAAAGTAAAACTATCAAGTGGTTTTAGAGGGAGGTTACTCAAAGAAGGACTTAACAGTCTGAGTTAGATCCCTAAGGCAGAATCACGAATCAAGAAAATGGGATTTGGAGAGAATCACAAGGAATTAGAGTCAATGAAATTACCCATCTGCAGTAAAGGGATTTTTGGAATCTGGAAAGAAAGGGTTAGATTGTTTATGGAGGCCTCTGACCCAAGGATATATATCACAGTGAAAGAAGGTTCATATATCCCAATGAATGTGTCTGCTCTAGATGCAAATCAAAGAACTCCTAAGGATCTTTCTGAAATGACCAAGGATGAAATTATATTGGCAACTATGGATAAGAGAGCTCAGAATATCATAGTGAGTGCCATAAATGATTCTACTTTCGAAAATTTGATTCACTGCAAAATCTCCAAGGAAATGTGGGACACCTTGATTGTCTACATGGAGGGTTCTAAAGAAGTTAGACAAGACAGAAAGTCTATGCTCAATCAAGAATATGAGAGTTTCAGACAAGGGAAGTCTGATAGTATATCTGAATGCTACAAGAAATTCTACAGGATAGTGAATGAACTGATGTCCTATGGAAGGGTCTTCAGTACTTATGAGCTCAATGAAAAATTCCTAAGATCCTTGACAAAGGTTTGGGATACCAAGATTTGTGCCATTAGAGAAGTGGCCAAACTAGCTGACATTTCTCCTCCAACCTTATTTGGAAAGTTGTTATCATATGAAATGCAACTAATGGCTAGGAAGGAGGAAGAAAGAAATACAAAAGGAGAGCATAGAGAAAAGTCAGTGGCCTTCAAGGTTGAAGCCACTATAAAGAGCAGGAGGATGTCTCCATCACCTCCTAAGGAAGTTGCTGAAGTTATCTCAGAAAATTCAGAAAATCAGAACTCAGATAGCAGTGATTCAGATGCAGATTTTTCTTCCTTTACAAGGCAGTTTCAGAGGTTCTTGAAGAAGAAGCAGTGGAAGTCAAGGCCCTCCACATCACAGCCAGTTGATGACTATTATTAAAAGAGAAAATCATCAAGAAAGGAAAGGAGCAGGTCTAATCCCCGCAAAGCTAAGACATCATAAATTGTTTGCTATTGATGCAATAGGCTAGGACATGTGGTGGCTGAGTGTCCAGAAAAGAGAAAGGAGTCAGCAGACAGAAAGAAGACTCAACAAAAGGGCAAGAAGGAGAAATCCTTTGTTGTAAAGAAGGAGAAGAGTCTTACAGATCAATCATCCTCAGAGTCAGAATCTGAAGCTTAAGCATACGTTGGACTGTATGCAGCTATTGAAGAAGAGGAGTTTATTCAATTTCTTGACTCCATCAATGAACAAGAAAACCATCAGTGCATGGGACTGATAGCTGAATCAGAAGACAACTAATGCCAGGATCAGCCTGGTCCCAGTAAGGTACAAAGTAATTTTAGAATTTCTGATTACAGTACAGGTTCAGAGTCAAATTCATCTTCATCAAGTGATGAGGATTGATCAGAATATGAAGGAGATATTCATCAGTTGATAGATGAATATGGGGACTTATTACAGACACTTAAGAAAAGCAAAAATTTTGCCATAAATCAGGCTAAGGAAATTACTCATCTTAAGATGACTGCATCTGGTTTAGAGAATGAATTGGATCAACAAAAGAATGAGGTTGTCAACCTGAAAACTATTACAATTATTCAGATGTGTACAGTCACATATAAAAATGATCTAATTAAAAGTCTGGAAGTCAGACTTCAAGTAGAGAAAGATTTGGTGGCTAGTTACTCTAAGCCAAAATCAGTCTTACCCTTAATAGATGAGTTTGTGGCTAAAAAGGGTAAGGAAGGAATATGCTCTAAAGGTAACACCAGGGCTGCCCATTTCAAGAGAAAGGGCAAAGCACCAGTTCAGCCATTGAATTTTAAAGTTCATGTAGCTTTTAGAAAGGTGCATGAGCCTTCTAATAAGTATGATCTTGAAAATATTCATGGTCATAATAAGACTGATGTTCTGAATAACAAGGGTGTTAATGCCAATAAGTAAGCCCATGTTCATAAACGCCATGGTTATAAGAAACCAGTGGGTGTAGCTGTAGCAGGACCAGCACAGAACAGAAATTCTTCTATCAAAAATGTATCTAGACCTAGTTACAACAAGTATGAATGCTGGTGTTGTGGCAAGACAGGTTATTTTACCTTAGAATGTTGGCATAACATAAGTGTCAGGAAGAACAACAGTCTACAAGTTAGAAGAGCTGTTGGTAGTTTTGGTATGAATGGTGCTAACTTGAACCAAGGACCCAAGACATACTTGGGTTCTAAGGGAAGGTAATTTTGTATTGCAGGAAAGTCCAAGTTGGCATGCCCCTATATTGTACTTGGACAGTGCATGATCCAGGAACATGACTGGAATAAAGGGGCTACTGAAGGAGTACACATCTATCAAGGATGGGCCTAAAGTAATCTTAGGTGGATCTGAAAGAGGAATCACTAAAGGATTTGGTAACATTTCTTCCAACCAAATTACCATCACTAAAGTGGCTTATGTAAAAGGTTTGAAACACAACCTGATAAGCATAAGTCAGCTGAGTGATCTAGGATATGACATTTCATTTGTTAAGAATGGATGTCATATCAGAAGGTCAAGTGATCAAAAGGTCATATTGACTTGGTATAGAAAGAGAAATGTTTATTGTCTTTATTTTGGGTGTGAGAACAAAGGTTCTCCTATTTGTCTTATAGCTGATGAGAAAGCATCTTATTGTGTCAAATGGCACAAGAGGCTTGGTCATCTTAACTATAAGACAATTGACCAACTCTTTAGTAAAGAGTTAGTGAGGAATGGTCCTCAAGTTAAGTGTATAAAGGAAGGGATATGTTCAGCTTGTCAAAAGGGCAAGCAGACAAAATCCTCCTTTCATAGCCTTGAAAACAAGGATTCAGTGAGGTGTCTATACCTCTTACATATGGATCTTTTTGGTCCTATGCCAGTTCATAGTCTAGGTAGGAAGGTCTACACTTTTGTGGTTGTAGATGACTATTCTAGATATTCCTGGGTGTTCTTTATAAGACAGAAATCTGAAATCCCAAGTGTTTTACACAGTTTTTTCAGACAAATTTAGAATGAACTAGACAGTACAGGTGTCAAAATCAGAAGTGACCATGGCACTGAATTTCAATCTGAAAGTATGACAAGATTGTGTGAAGAGTTTGGGATTTTTCAAGAATTCTCCTCACCTAGAACACCTTAGAAAAATGGTATTGCTGAAAGAAAGAATAGGACATTGATTGAAGCTGGTAGAACTCTATTGAGTGACACTTCTCTCCCAGAATATTTCTGGGCTGAGGCAGTAAACACTGCATGTCATGTACTCAACAGGGCTTCTTTAACTAAGTACCACAAAAAGACTCCCTATGAGATCATTAAAGGTAGAAAACCAAATCTATCCTATTTTAGAATCTTTGGTTGCAAGTGTTATATCCTTAACAATGGAAAGACTTATTTAACTAAGTTTGCTGCCAAATCCCAAGATGGGATATTTGTTGGGTACAGTAACAATAGTAAGGCTTATAGAGTTTATAACTTGATTACTCAGGTTGTAGAAGAATCTGTGCATGTTTTATTTGATGAAACAAGATTAATCAACAGTGAGTTGCCTTGTAGTTCATGCAGTTCAACAGGTATAAGCAAAAGGATGGACAAGCTTTCCATTGGAGAAGGCTCAACTGCAGATGAAGTATTGGAAAATGTTGGCTACTGTCCAGGGGGAGTACAAGACTCTCTAGAAGCTGATGACAACCAAGAGGTGCAGCACAATGAAGAAACTGGAGGTGTTCAGCCAGAAGGAATTTTACCTCCAGTTGTAAGACATCTAAAGGATCATCCAGCAGATCAGATAATTTGTGATCCAAGACATGGAGTGCAAACAAGAAGTAGAAATCATAATACAGTACTGCACTCAAGTTTTCTATCTCAACTGGAGCCAAAGAAATTTGATGAAGCTATCCAAGACCAACACTGGATTAATGCTATGCAAGAGGAGCTAAATCAGTTTAGAAGATGCAAGGTCTGGGAGTTGGTTCCTAAACCAAAAGACCACAACATCATTGGTACAAAGTGGAATTTTAGGAGCAAGTTGGATGAGAATGGAGTTATTGTGAAGAATAAAGCAAGATTGGTTGCAAAATAATACAGGCAGGAAGAGGGAATAGACTTTGATCAAATATTTGCCCCAGTAGCAAGACTGGAAGCAATTAGAATGTTCCTTTCCTATGCAGCATATCAAGGCTTCAATGTATATCAAATGGATGTGAAATAAGCATTTCTGCATGGTGATCTGAAAGAAGAAGTCTATGTTGAGCAGCCATCAGGTTTTATAAATTCTCTTAAACCTGGTTATGTCTATAGACTTAGGAAAACATTGTATGGGTTAAAGCAAGCCCCAAGGGCTTGGTATGAAACCCTTTTTACTTTCCTTACTGAGAACAAATTCTCAAGAGGTAAAATAGATAAAAACTCTATTCCTAAGGGAATCTAAAGGTAAGATAATCTTAGTTCAGATCTATATAGATGACATAATCTTTGGATCTACAGAGAATAACCTTTGCAATAAGTTTGCCAAACTTATACAAGGGAAGTTTGGAATGAGTAGTATGGGGGAACTTAAGTTCTTCTTGGAACTCCAAGTAAGACAGACTGATGATGGCTTGTCCATATTCCAGTCTAAGTTCACCAAGGAGTTAATTAAGAAGTATGGTATGGAATCATCCTCCACCATGAGAACTCCTATGGGAACAAGCATGCCTATATGCAAAGATGATGCAGGTAAACCTGTAGATGAGTCTTTGTATAGACGAATAATTGGCTCTCTATTATATCTAACTGCTAGTAGACCAGACATTATGTATGCAACATGTGTCTGTTCTAGTACCAAGCATGCCCTAAAGAATCACGTTATACTGCAGTCAAGAGGATTTTGAGATATCTAAAGGGCGCACCTAATCTATGCCTTTGGTACCCTATGAATGGAGATTTTTTACTAACAGGTTATTCAGATGCAGATTTTGCAGGCTGTAAAGAAGATAGAAAAAGTACTACAGGTACTTGCCAATTCCTGGGAGGAAGGTTGATATCCTGGAGCAGTAAGAAGCAGACTAGTGTGGCAATATCCACAGCTGAGTCTGAAAATGTTGCAGTTGGAAGTTGTTGTGCACAACTATTGTGGATTCAGCATCAGCTAAGGGATTATGGTATTCAGGTAAGTAGAACACCTTTATTGTGTGATTCAAAAAGTACTATTTCTATTGCAAACAATCCTATTCAACATAGTAGGACTAAGCACATAGAGATAAAATACCATTTTCTTAGAGAACATGTAGAAAAAGGAGACATCTCATTAGAATTTGTTAAAACTGATTTTCAAATTATAGATGTATTTACTAAGCCTCCAGATGAAACTAAATTCAATAGATTTAAAATTGAATTAGGAATGCTAACCATAGGTTAGTTTACCAAAAATTGGCTAAGTAAAATGGTGTCGACACAGAGAATTCATGTCGACAATTCAGGGAAATTGTGTCGACACAGAGAAAATGTATCGACACCTAAGGGACAAAGAGTCAACGCATCCAGAAATATAGTGTCGACACAACCAGAGTAATGGTGTCGACACTTACAGATTTTGTGTCGACACTTATAATAAGAGTCGACACAGAATTTCTAATGAACTACTAAGTACCTCCTGTGTCGACATATCATCAATTGGTGTCGACACATAGTAGTCAGCATCATGGTCGAGATAATAGAAGTTTGTGTCGACACATTTAAACAGTGTCGGCACTTTTAGACAGTTTTTGCCCGCCTTTTGATCTTCTTTGATTAGAAGGGTATAAATAGGTCGAGAACTTATTCTGTCGACACGCACCAGGGTTTCGAGACAAAAACCTTGTGTCGACAATCTCTCTCCTCTCCAATCAAGCTTTCTCTTCATTCCAATGGCGCCCAAGGTTGAATACAACATCAATGAAGGATATGAGTTGGTTAGGCATGCCTTCAATGATGCTGAATCGGAGATCAAACTGGTCATTTCTCTTATTGCAGACAATAGATTAGAATATCTAGTCTCTTAACCTAGAAAGATCTGGAAGAAGGAAGTATTCGAGTTCTATACTGCTGCATCGATGGACTCAACAGGATTGAAGATCAAATCCTATGTATATGGAGAAAGAGTCAAGCTATCTATAAAGAGGTTGAGCAAGATTCTCCATCTTCCTAGAATACAAGATGAGGAAGAGGTACCAGCCTCAAGGACCAGGGAGGCACTTCAATGGTGTGGATATCATCCAACCATAAAGATGGGATCTTCCATCAACAGGAAGGGCATGAATCCTCAGGGGAAATTCCTGTTTGAAATTATAGGAAAAGTGATTTTATGCAAACAAGGTGGGCATGATAGGATATCAGCCTATATGTTCATCCTAATGACTAGGGTGATCTTTAAGATTCAAACAAATTAGTCTGTTGTACTGTTTATAAGATTAAAGAAGGAATAAAGAAGCCAAACTTGGCTAGGATCATAAGTCTGTACCTGGCTTGAACGATACCAGAGGTAATGCAACAGATTCCTTGATCAAAGATAAACCACATGAGGAGAATGGACATGAGGTTATTCTCCAGGTGGGATAGAGTTCTTTCAAAAGAGATGCCTGAGCATGGTCATGAAGATGCACAAGATCAGGAATAACAAGTTAGAGCACAAGTTCAGGATCTGACTGTGACTACCCAAGTCCAGAAAGAGACTATAATTGCACAAGTGCAGGGGGAGCTGGAAAGTATACAACTCAAGGATAATGCTGAGAATGCACATTTGCAGGGGGGAGCCAGAGACTGAATAGGTACAAGAGGAAGAAAGAATCAATTTATCAGAGGACATTGTTCCTCAAACTGATCTTGATATTTCTGGTGCTGCTGCTGTTTAGAAAGTACAATCTCTTGCTCTCACACAACAAGAATTTACTCTTGAAGAGTTGTTTCCTTATATTAGAGGAGAAACAGATAAAATGGAAACCCTTAGGGTTGAGGGGGAGCAAGGTGCTATTGAGGGGGAGCAAGTACATGTTGAGGGGGAGCAATATGGTGCATAGAAAGAAATTCCTACCACTCCTCCAGAAAGAGTTCATATTGAAAGTACTTCAGAGTCTGAAAATGCAGAGGTCAGGGAGTCTAAGAAAAGAAAGCTAATGGTCTTCAAAAGGAGAAGTCACAGCTATAAGAAAGCTCTCCAGACAACAACTCAACAAGCCACTGCTGATTTTTATTACACTAAATTTATGATAAATTTTAAGGTCAAAATGGATGAGCAGAGATTGCTTCTTGAAAAGTATGTGGATGAAAGCCAAAAGCCTCTTCAATTTGATCTGACACAAGAGATAAAATCTATAATATTTGAAGTTAGTCAGAACAAAAGAGAGATGACAGACTGCTTCCATAAGGGAGGCAATGTTGTGGTTTTTCTTACAAAGCAACAAGCAGACATTAAGAAGCAAGTGGATGAGATGGCTGTTAAACAAGGCTATGTCCTTGAGAATCAAATACGAATGAATGAAAATCTGACTGAATCACATAATGTGATAGTCACTGAGTTCACAAACACCCTTGTTGCAATGACTGCTGCAAGGGCTAAAGAAAAAGATGAATATGATCAGAAGCTACAAGCTGCCCTAGATGCAGTTAAAACAGCCATCACTTCATCTGAGAAGTTGATTAGTGACAAACTTCAAAAATTAAAGCCATTCTTTAAAGATGGAATCAACTATCTGGATGGACAAATCAGATTTCAGAAAGATGACTTGAGAGAGCATGTGGCTAGAGAAGTCATAAAGGGGGAGAGGGTGTTAGTCTATGCTGGGTCTGACCATGCTAAATGGGTAACCAACAGCATAAGAGCCACTCTTGGATATCCACCCCTTTGTGATGATGATAATATGGCTGAGTCAGGGGTGCAACCAATTCTACTTGAAGGTAATCAACCTGAGGTTGCAAAGTCATTTACCCTCCTGCAGATATTGGAATGATACATGAGCAGGTTTAGTCAATGTACAACCCTCCACAACCTATTACAAATGTGATTATTGAAAAGGTTGATATGTCAGATACTGCTATCAAAGCTCAGCAAGATGCTCTATTATCAAAGAAAAGATTTAGAGAGCAACAGAATTAAAGCCAGACTTTGAGCAGTGGAGCCCCACTTCAAGGAATATCATTTTAACTTCATGGAAGGCTGTAAAAGATCAAGTACATGAAAGGGGAAAATGATACAATGAGCATGAATGGAAAAAGTATGAAGCCAGACAAGAAGCCATTGTTCAACACAGGAGAAAGGCTAAGATGAGGAAGCTACCTTATGATACTCAGGAACCTAACAAGTATTTCCCCAAGCCCTTTCATTATTTTGAAGGACAAAGGATCAAGGCTGAAGCACAGAAGAAAGTTGATCTAAAAGGCAAGAAGCCCATGGAAAATACAAGACCTCCTCCTCAGGCTCAAAAAATATCTGGAAAAGGGATAGTCATCAAGGGCCTGCCCAGCCTTAGTCTTAGCTTTACTAGTTTTTGTTCAAGAACTATGTAATTGTTAGTTTGTTAAAAGAAATATATGTAAACATTTTGTAACAAACATTTTGAGTTAATATACAAAACATTGTTCTGTGATCATTTACCTTTACATCTTTATTCTGTGATGTAACTATGATATGTGTTTTGTTTATATAGTACCCTGTCATATAATGCTTATATACATCATCATGTTTATTTTATAAGTGGTGTATATCATTGGCTAAAGGGTGATGACTTCTCCAAATAGGGGGAGATTGTTGGGAACATTGGAAAATGTATACCTGATTTGGAGAAGCCTCACTTAGCTCAATGATATACATCAAGGTGTATTTGATGTTATTTTGAGTTTATATGTGCAGGTTAAGAATGTGCTAGAACGTAGGAAAAATATTCTAAGTCCATGTGTCGACACCTGAGGAAGCCATGTCGACACTTCAGTAAGATTGTGTCGACACTTGGAAATAGCTGTGTCGACACTTCAGAGGACTTGTGTTGACACCAGGAGGCAGTGTCGACATACAGAAGATTTTAGTCTACATCGGCTGTGTCGACACCGGGAGGCAGTGTCGACACACAGAGGCAGAGTCGATAACAACTGTGTTAACACCTGGAGGCAGTGTCGACACACACTATGTTCTGAGTCCACATAAACTATGTCGACACACAGGACTTGTGTCGACACACAGTTGAGTCTAGACCAAGTTGATTGCTGATGAATGGTGAAGTGTTTGTGTCGAAACAAATAATCAGTGTCGACACATTCTTAAGATGCAGTATCAAGAAGCTTTGTCGATATTAAAGTAGCTTTTTCGACATCACCAAAGGCTGTGTCGACACTTAAGTCACTTATGTCGACACATATTTACAGATGGTCTCGACACTTTATGGCAGAAAGACTCGACGCTTTGCTTATAGAGTCAAAGACTCAATATCTGTTTGAAGACTTGAAAGCTGTGAGTTACAACAGGTTTACTGAAGCTGTCAGACTTGTCAGAAGTTAGGTATAAACCGGATCAGCCGGTTACCAAGGATGAAGTCTATAAATAGATGGATTCAGAAAAGAAACGGAACAACAACATAGAGAAGAAGTATTGTCACCACTAACACAATTAGAGATTAATCTCTGATTAAGAAAGTACAAGTAACAAAGGAGAAGATCTTCGTGAGAAGATCTAAGAAGATGATCTAAAGTAGTTTACTATTCAGATTCTGTCTAAGTGGAATTCAATCAAGAATTCAGAAGTATCTTCAAGAGATTTGGATAGAGAGAGATCCGGCTATTTGAATACAAGGATGAGACTTTCACAGGTCTCTCAAGAAGCAGATAATGAACTAATCTGTCAAGGAGATTCAGATCTATTTCTGAAGTCTAAGAAGGAAGCTGCCAGTCAGTTTTATTCAATGGAAATAAACCCAACTAAGTTCAGATTCAAGAAACTTTGAAGAAATCTAAGATTAAGTTGATTTCAGCCATCAGCCTCTTCAAGAAGCTTATCAAGAAAGTTCTTATCCCTTCTCTCTAAACAGGGGTAAGAGATTACAAATTTCCTTATCAAATTTTGTAGGATCTATTCATAGATCTGTGTTGTAAGCCTATTTTATAAAGGCTGAGTGTAGGAGATTTATTCACTGAGGTAGGGCTATTTATGCCTGAGTTGTAGGAGAAGGTATTCTCTGAGTTGTAGGCCTTGTGGCAAGGCTGCGGTAGGGCTTCTTAGCCTGAGTTGTAGGAGAAGATATTCTCTTAGTTGTAGGCCTTGTGGAAAGGCTGAGGTAGGGCTTGTTAGCGTGAGTCGTAGGAATCCTTCTGGATTCTGAGCTGTAGGATCTGAGGATCTGAGTTAAAGGAAAAAGTTAGGCCGACTCTAGCATACTGCTAGATAGATGAAGGGGGAAAGTGGATGTACCCAGACCTTGGGAACAACTATAAATCTGTGTGCAATCTGTGATGTGTGTATGATTGTGATTGTTATGCTGTGTTAGCTATAGAAATATCTGATTTATTCAAATAACTGTAGTTATATTCTACCTTAAGTTAAATCAAGGAAAAGTACCTATTCACCCCCCCCCCCCTCTAGGTGTTTAGGTAGTCTTGCAAGTAAAACTATCAAATGGGTTGAAGATGATTTTGTGGAGAAATGATAGAGAGATGGGAGAACGTTGTGTAGTTAATGGTAGAGAGGAGTGGAAGGGTGCGGCCAAGCAACGATGGAGAGGGGTGTCCAAACTCCTTGAGAGGGAGCCTTGAGGGGGGCAGCGGCTATGAGGAGGAAGAGAGGAGAATTAGGTTTAGGCAAGCAATTTTTCTTGATTTCAATATTAGTCTCATATAAAATGAAAAATTGGCCTTATATAAGGCTTACAACCATGTGGCTATTAGCAACCCAAAATAAATAATGTTCCGAAATGAAATGACAGAAAATAACATAGTTTCAAATACCACATATAAAAGATAAATGCAGACCACTAGTAAAATAAATTTAACTCTTATTCCTGTTGCGTGGGCGAAGATTGTAGTCGTGCCCGCTACGGTGCCACAAGTCTTTTGTTGGAGGAGCATCATCGTCATCTTCTGCCACGGTAAAACCGCCATGGACGTCGTCTTCATCACCCAGTTGGCCATCATTGTGGCTGTCTCCATTAATCCTCTCGGTCTCAAAAGGACTCATCACCAATGAGTGGGCTGGACGGTAACGGTGGAGGAGATCTGCATCAAGAAGAGCCAGCTCTGCCGAAGAAACCCAAGAGTCATCCGAAACTGGACGACCACGCCATCTGACCAAAAACCTATGAACGTCGCCGTCGGGAGTAGAAAACACTACATCCTGCAAAATCTTGTCAGGCAAGAAATTGGTCTGGGGGAACCTTGGAAAAGCATTAGTCGCAGAAGGAAAACAAGTTTCATCATCAGTAGGCAACGTACCTCTCGAAGGATCCGAAAGGGAGAGCGGTCTAGAAATATTCTCACCCCCACCCCTTTAGACGGTATAGTGGAAATATGAAACGGAGAGACTGACAGTTCAGGGGGTGGAGCAACATAGAGAGTTAAATCCGAAATGTTAAAAACAGGGGAGATTCCCCAATCAGCGGGTAACTTTAATAAATATGCATTTTCACCTAGCTTGTTCAAAACTCGAAAAGGACCGGCTCTCCTATTCGCTATTTTTTTTTATTGTGCCCGAAAGCATCGGTTCAGGGATAAGACGTACAATTACCAAATCGCCAATATTTAAGGGGACTGCTCGCTTATGTATGTTAGCATTCGATTGATAAATAGCATATTGTTTAGTTAACGTCTTGCCTATGTGCTCATGGAGAGTGTTAACGTGCGAAGCGAAGTCCTGTGCAAATTGACTTGATTTAAATGATGGTTGTTACGGAATCAAGTCAAGAGGCACGGGCGCCTTATATCCATGCACTATCTCATTTGGTGATAACTCGGTGGACCTATTCTTAGAATTTTTTAGGCTAGTTGAGCGTGAGGAAGAATAAGGTCCCATATACCCTTATGATAAACCCACTAAGCAACGAAGTAACCCACCAAAACTCCGGTTAACAACTTCTGTTTGCCCATCAGTTTGGGGATGATAGGCCGACGAAAACATAAGTGTAGTGCCCAACAACTTCCAAATTGTTTTCCAAAATTAGCTTGTAAACTTAACATCTCTATCGGTCACGATGGTTTTGGGGACACCCCGATGTGCCATGACCTCCTTAAAATACAACTTAGTGACATGTGAAGCATCGTTGGTGCTATGACATGCGATAAAATAAGCTATTTTTGAGAATCGGTCCACTACGACCAAGATGGAATCGTGACGCCTAAATGTCAGTGGAAGGCCCAATATGAAGTCCATGCTAACATCCACCCATGGGACAGATGGAATCGGAAGGGGTGTGTAAAGACCAGCATTGGTCTTGTTACCCTTTGCTAATTGACATACGCGGCAGCTCCCGACGATTTTATTGACCATTGGCTTGAGACCCGGCCAAAAACATTTGTCCTCTACAAGTGTGATCATTTTATCGCGACCGAAGTGCCACCTAATCCTCCACTATGTAACTCCCATATAATAAAATGGCGTAGCGAGGAGCGGGGAATACATTGTATCGTATGCTTAAATAGGTACCCGTCAAGGATGCAGTACGCCGAAATAGTGGAAGGGGAATTGTCCTGAGCGGTGAAATATATATCCTTAAAATCCGAGCACTATATATACTCATCTTTTATTCTTTCAAATCCTATGACCGATACCTCCGTGGTAGATAGTAATAGGGTGACTCGACTAAGGGCGTCCGCCACACAATTTAACGTACCCTTGAGGTGCTTGATAATGAATGTATACTCCTGAAGGTATGAGACCCATTTGGCGTGCCGAGGGCTGATCTTACTTTGGGAGTTTACAAATTTTAACGCCTCATGATTGGATAAGATTACAATTTCTTTTGAGATAAGATAGTGTCGCCACTGTTGGAGACAACGTATCACAGCATAGAATTCACGATCATAATTGGAATAATTTAACATTGGACCGACAAGTTTTTCGCTAAAATATCCTATCGGATGTCCCTCTTGACTTAAAACTCCACTTATCCCTATTCCCGATGCGTCGCATGATAATTCAAACACTTTACTAAAATTCGGCAATCGTAATAATGGGGCTTCAGATATCCGGTCCCTAATCATTTGAAATGTGCGAGTGGGCGCTTTAGTCCAAGAAAATTCTCCTTTTTTCATGCATTCGGTGATCGGTGCCATGATACTACTAAAGTTTTGGATGAACCTTCGATAAAATGTGGCCAAGCCGTGAAAACTTTTAACTTCCCGAATATTTGTTGATTCAGGCCAATCTTTAATCACTTGGACCTTTTTTGGGTCAACATGAATGACTTCGGAACTCACTATGTAGCCTAGAAACTCTACGGACGTCACACCAAAGACGCATTTTTAAAGATTAATATATAGATTTTCTTGGCGCACGGTTGATAGGATTGTCCTTATATGTGTGTCGTGATCCTTTTGTGAGCGGCTGAATACTAAGATATCATCAAAGTGTACTACTACGAACTTACCCATGTATGGCTTAAAAATTTGGGTCATCAATCGAGAGAAAGTACTCGGTCCGTTGGTGAGCCCTTCTCTAAGCACCAACCACTCATAGAGCCCATCCTTAGATTTAAAAGCCGTTTCCATTCATCTCCTTCCCTTATCCTTATTTGATGATAACCAATTTTGAGATCCAATTTTGAAAATATGGCGGCTCCTGATAACATATTTAAAAAGTCGTCCAAATGGGGAATGGGGAACCTATATTTGACCATAATTTTATTTATGGCCCGGTAGTCTACACACAATCGCCAAGACTTATCTTTCTTTGGAACTAAGAGGGTCGGTACGGCACATGGGCTCTTACTATGGCGGATAAAACCCTTTGCTAGCAAATCCGAAATTAAAGCTTGTAGCTCCTCATGTGCGGAGGGGTTGAGCCGGTAATGTGGATGGTTAAGCAATGAAGAGCCCGGGACGAAATCAATCTCATGTTGAATATCTCTCATGGGTGGCAACTTAGATGACAAGTCCTCCGGATAGACGTCTTTATACTCTTCAAATATAGTGTATAGAGACAACGGTATATTCTCTAAGGTGGGCGAGTCTTCCTTAGCTTGAAGGCATACTAAAGCATACAGGACGCCGTCCAAGAAGGTCTCGCGTTCTAACTCGTTCTTACTTATCAGACTTATATGTTTTCTTTCCGCAGGCACAATTGTGTCTATGGGGCAACCGAAGGAACCTTGGGCAGTGTGGGTTTCAGTTCAATGATCTTACCATTATACTTGAACTCGTAAGTGTTGGCTCGCCCGAAATGGGTCACTTCATAATCATAGAGCCACGGGCGCCCTAGGAGTACATGACATACATCCATGGGGATGACGTCACACCACACTTTATCGACATAGCTCTTCAATGTAAGTGGCACTAAACAATGCATAGAAACCGCGATAGCTGTTTTATTCTCCCACGCTATTTTATATGGCTGGGGGTGTGGTTCGGGGACTAGGTGCTTACGAGTGACGGCATTTTCCGAAATGACATTCATGCAACTTCCGTTATCTATTATTAACTTACACCACTTTTCACCACATTTAAAATTCAAAGAAAATATATTCGTCCGATTGTGCTCATCCGGTGCACGCGGTGTGGCCAAGATACACCTCATAATCATCATATAAGACTCATCTTCAATATCACTCGGTTCGGCATCTGATTAACCGCCAGCTTCATAGACGAGCTCGGCAGGCTCAGACATGGAATCTAATAGTGCCAGTGGCTTACTCTTAATGGTACACTCACTAGAGTAGTGTCCTTGAATTCTGCACGAATAACAGTTAGCATTAGTCTTATTAATTCGTCCAATTGGAACTCTCTCACCATTGGGATTTTTATTTTTCCTAGCAGTAATTACTATGGAACTTGAGTCCGTCGACCGGAACTTTCCTTTGTCTCGCATGGATGACGAAGGTGGGTGTCCTAAGATGGATTTTCCTTTCTGCAACGATCGTCCCTTGGACTTGTTGGCATTATGCTTTTCTATATCCAATGCTGCATTAAATGTTGTGTTAAGGTCCGTGTGACCATAATGCAAAAGCTTGCCATGGATGTTCGTATTAAGTCCCTTACGGAAACGAAATAGTATGACCTTGGGCATTTCTCGAATATCACAACGCACCATCATATCCTTGAGTTGTCCCATGTACTCCGCAACCGATTGGCCCCCTTGACGAAGGATGGCTAGCTCGTCGAACATTTGGGTTCGGTGATACGCCGGTACATATTGGTCATGCAGGAGTGCTTTCATGGCAGCCCACCCAATTGGGGGTGCTCCATTCACGGTGCCTAGACGCCTTTCTTCGTTCAACAAGAACGTTTTGGCTCTACCCAGAAGTTTCATTCGTGCTACCCGCACCTTCTCAATGTCCGTCAGGTTGTGCCACTCAAAATAGCACTCAATATCCATGATCAAGTTTATAAATACTTGGGGTTCAGCCATGCCATCGTAGGATGGTGATTCCATTTTAACGGCCCTTGTTAAGTCAAACTCATGAGGGGCTCAAGGTGCGTACTCATAGTCCTGATCACGAGGGTGATTTTGTCGCTCTTCTCATTGGTTGGCGGGCTGGGGTGGCTGCCCCGGTCGATTTATCCCAAAGCCGGGATTTTGAGGCGCCGCCTGATTTACAACCAATCCTTGTATTAACTGAGTGAGTGCATCGAACCTGGTATTAAACTCTTCCCTAAGCGCCGCAATTGTTTTAGGAGCGTGCTCATCATCATGGTTGTCTGCCATGTGTATGGTGGATGGAGGATACTCCGTGCCAAGCCTCGTGCGCATGAACAACACTGATACAGGGTGTCTCACCTAGACAAAAGGCTGTTTGAACAAAAATTTAATAAATCAGGATTTTTATACACTTAATGACTTGGAGAACGAAAATATTTTTTTAGACTTTTATGCTTAGAAAAATAGGTAGAAAATTCAGAATTTTTTTGTAATTTTTTTTGCAGAAATTGTTTTTTTGGATTTTTGTTATATGCAGACCAGATGGTGAAAATTTCAGATTTTGTGTCTACGAAATGTGCATGAACAAGTGTGGGTCGACGTCCTATGACAGGAAAGCGTAAGGACGGTGTCAATTTAGAAATCAACACGAACATCTCTCTGATACCAAATTTGATGTAGGCAATGCCTTAAGGATCCTACACGGAAGGCGAGGCTACAACCTTTACAACGTTTAACGCTCCCTAACCCGCGCACAAACGAAACGCAGCGACCACAATGAATTTTATTTATCGTTCACGCTAACATACGGATAGCCGATACGCAAATGGAACGGAGAGTGGCTATAGGACAAAATTCTTTTCCGGCTAAATGGAATAATATCGATTTCGATCGAGTTTGGAGTTGTACCAAAATAGATCAACCAAAAAAAATCACGATTCGAAAGTGGTAGGATATATCCCAACAAAACAAAAGCGAGGAGCGCCATTCCTCTCACTAGATCTTTCGAAAAACCAAATGAGAATCTCAAATCTATTACTAGTAACACCGCGAAAATTTAACGATTCGAGAAATCACGCAAAATCCGTCCACCACAAGAACTAAACAAAGAAGGGAATCTCTTGTGTAGGAATTTCGTTACCCCACTCGGAAACGTAGATCCGAGATGTTTGGATCCACAAAGAATGACCGCTCTTCCTTTGAAATCCACGGGAAACGCACCACGGATGAAGATCTTGTTTGTCTCCTTCGCTTCTCGCCGTAGACGATTACCCCAGAACCTTGGTTCTTCCTTGCACAAGATCCTTCTCCTCCAAGGTGGCCGAAAACTTCAATGGGTTGAAGATGATTTTGTGGAGAAATGATAGAGAGATGGGAGAACATTGTGTAGTTAATGGTAGAGAGGAGTGGAAGGGGGCAGCCAAGCAACGATGGAGAGGGGTGGCCGATCTCCTTGAGAGGGAGCCTTGAGGGGGGGGCAGCGGCTAAGAGGAGGAAGAGAGGAGAATTAGGTTTAGGCAAGCAATTTTTCTTGATTTCAATATTAGTCTCATAACAAATAAAAAATTGGCCTTATATAAGGCTTACAACCATGTGGCTATTAGCAGCCCAAAATAAATAATGTTCCAAAATGAAATAACAGAAAAAAAACATAGTTTCAAATACCACATATAAAAGATAAATGCAGACCACTAGTAAAATAAATTTAACTCTTATTCTTGTTGCGTGGGCGAAGATTGTAGCCGTGCCCGCTACGGCGCCGCAAGTCTTTTGTTGGAGGAGCATCGTCGTCATCTTCTTCCACGGCAACACCGCCATGGACGTCGTCTTCATCACCCAGTTGGCCGTCGTGGTGGCCGTCTCCATCAATAACTTCTGGTTTTCACCTATTTGCATTGTCATGAAAATCTGATGCTAAGCCTTGGTTTTGATTTCGTTGGTTTATAATATACATAGCTGTTGGTGTCCTTGGTTATTTATATATTGCATGGTTATATAATGCATGGTTATTTGTGGCCCTGGTTTGGTAGTGGATAAATGACCACAACCTTATCGATATATATTGCATGCTTATTTTTGGATAGGTTGGTAGTGGATAAAGGACCACCAACTTGACGTCGGGTTGTGAATCACAACACCTGGTGGATTTTCTTCTCTTCCTATGGATTGTTGGCTTATGTTGGACAATGTGGCCACCGCCACAGTGCCTTTTTAAGATATTTGGTCTGAAGGTTGGTGTTGGACAATATGGCCTTTAACTTAGTACCGTTTTTTTACAAGTGTTAATGATTCACGTGTTTTGAGCTGATCAGTCTCTTACACACACACACATATATATATGTATATATGTTCTTATGCATACACTTGTAGATGTTAATAAAACATAATTTCATATCGCACTTGGTTCAAATTCTTATACCTAAAGCCCTGTAAATCTTTCTTTTCCTTATTACCATATGTTTTGTATGTTGTGGATTGTCAGTTATTTCTGTAGTGGGTTGGTAACCCTTTAACCTCTCTTGTTATTTACCTTTTGTTTCTTTTGCCACTTGTACAATCTTACTGAGGTATTCTTTTCTTTTGAATGCCTCAAGTTTGGAGCAGTAGCTGATTGAGGGGCTAGGGTTAGTTGTTGCTGGTGTCCTGCAGTTGTTGTAGTTATTATTCCCTCTCCATTGTAAGGTACATTTATTGTTTTGTTTTTAGTTCAGACAAACATGCCTTTTCGTGCATTCGTGTTAGGTTATTGACGCCCTCTGGAAGCTTTGGTAGTTTGTTAAGTTATCGCTAGCCGCTGAGCTTCTCCAAGAAGATTTGTTGGTTTTAATTGCTCTTTGGGAAGGTTTTATACTAGGATTGCATGTTAGTTAATTTAAAGGTTTAAAGGTACTATCTTATGCATAAAATTATTTTAAACTATTGGAGTTTGGCGGTTTGACCGTCTGGTCGGTCGGTTAGCTGTTAAGGCAGTCTGGCGGTTTGTCCAGGTGGTCTTGTTCTTATCCCATCAGAGGAAGTCTGAGGTCTTCTAGCATCTACGGTTTGATGGATTCCTGCAGCAGCGGTCTGGTGGCTTGATCGCAGTAGAGTATTGGTATCCAGAAGCAGTGGCGGATAGGAGGGTAGCAGACGATATGGTTGTTAGCATGGGCAGTCTGGCGGCTAGCAGGCATTCTAGCGGTTATCCATAGCAGACAAATCGTTGGTGTCGATAGGCGGTTAAGGACCTTCAACAAATAATGCCTTAACTGCAACTGCAGTTAGGGTGATAGTCGCCAGAAGTGTTCCGAGGCTCTCTTTGTATTCTGTATAGATAGCAGTTTGACTGTGTCAAATCGCTCTAGCTGCCCGACTTGTAATTTAGTCCCACATCATGGGTTGTATTATCTCACTTCCCCGGGTTTTTATAAATAAGGGGGGGCATACCTATGTCATGATTATTATTGGGTCCGGCGTTCCTTCACTTGACCCGTGGCGCTCTGCTACTTATATAAAAAAATTAAGTAGCGCCCTCTCCAACAGTCCGGGCTTTTGGTGCAGTTGGGTATGCGCTTGATCCTTCAATTGGTATCAGAGGAGGTCACGGGTTCAAGACCGGGGGGGGGGGGGGGGGGGGGGCGCTATTAAATCCTGATTTTTCCCTTCTACCTGTGTGGGTCCGGTGGGTCAGGCAACCGTGGACATGTGGTAACCCCACCTCTGAGCCGTGTGGGCCATGTGGTAACCCCACCTCTGAGACGACGGGTTGTGCTGGACGCCGGGGGGGGGGGGGATTGTTGGGTCCGGCGTTCCTTCACTTGACCCGTGGCGCTCTGCTACTTATATAAAAAATTAAGTAGCGCCCTCTCCAACAGTCTGGGCTTTTGGTGCAGTTGGGTATGCGCTTGATCCTTCAATTATCTTATTGGAGCAATAAAATTGCAGTATATTTACTTTTTGGCGTCTTCTTGTTCATTTCTCACATGGTATCAGAGGAAACGATCCTTCGCTTCAATCAGATTATTCTTACATGGCTTCTTGATCTTGTCGCGCGATCTCTTCTAGTTTTCTTACCGCACTGGAGTCTTGATGTTCGCTTCCCGCCCTTCCATCCCTGTGCTCGTCGCTCTTCGTTACGACTAGTTCTTTGTCGTGCGACTTCATTTCCTGTTCGCGTGGCCTTTCTAGAGTTCTGCATTTTGGTCGCGGCCTCCTTCTTGCCGCTGCTGTTTTGTCACCTTGACGGTGCTAGATCTTTCTCTCTTTCTTCTTCTTCTTTGGTGCTTTTTCCAGCTCTCTTCGCGCCCTTCCCTCCCTGGCTTGTCGCTCTCTTGCGATCTCTTCTTTACGTGCATTCTATTCGCACGGCTTCCTTGGCTTTATCACCGATTTTCGCTGCCTCTTTTCTCTATTGGGATTCACGCATTTAGGTAGTGGCATCTACCTTGTCACTGGTATGTTGTCATCTTGACCGTGCAAACTCTTTCCCTTCTCTTTCTTTTTCTTCTTGTGCGGGTATTTTACTCTACTCACGCAGTCTCTATATTTGTTGCTGTTCTGCCCTTTGGTCGCGACCCTTTCTTGCCGTTGGTGTGATGTCACCATGACCGGGTGGCTTCTCCCCATTCCTTGTCACTATGCCATCCCTATCCGCTGCGGGCTCCGTAATTTGGTCGTTGCTTTTTTCCTTACAGCTACTGTGTTGACACTGTGACTGTGTGGTGTTCACACGCGGTCTCTTCATTGCCTTCGCTTATCGCTGTGACATTGTCGTTTGCGATTTTTTGGTCAAAATGTGCTGTTTTATTTGTTCTACCGGTTTATTCCATTTGGTGTCCTTCTTTATGTGACCACTTTGCCGTCTCGATCTTGACCGGCTTGTTTCTAACTAAGCGGTTAGAATTTTTCTTACTGTTTTTCTACCCCTTTGTAGATGGTTTCCCTTCTCTCCTCTTCGGCTCATGCACTTTTCGCCTCCTCTGACAAGTGGACAATTGAATCTGGAGCCACTTGTCACATGACTGGCAACCCTCATTTGTTCTCCTCGTTGAATGTCCAAAACAGTGTATCTCCTATAGTGCTTGCGGATGGGACTTTTGCTCCTGTTCAAGATAGTGGGACTATGCATCTGATAACTCTAATTATTTCTATATTTTTATTTATTATTTTATATTAATAATAGATATTTTATATCAATTTTATAATATTAAGTTTATAAGTAACAAGTTTCTACTTTTTATATTTATATGTTCTAATAAATTGATTTTTAACCTTGCAGGGCTGATATATATATTTTTTGGAGCAAAATCTGGATTTTCTCTTTTTCTGGCTAGACACGCCCTGTGACACGCCCTACCTGGGTGTGACATAGGGGCATGACACGCAAATTTAAGCCTACAGCCAGAGCCCGTCGACCCGTGCCCAAAGATCGTCGACCGGCCCTGACACGCCCGTGTCGGATGATGACACGCCCGTGTACCCCTTATACGGGGCGTGACGGCCGGTGGAAGAATTGTTGACCGTGCCACATCGGATTAAATTGACACGCCTGGGTCACGGGCGTGACCCAGGGCATGTCAGGGGCGTTTTCCAGCCAATTACTCTTCGTTCCAGCCGTTGTCGCCAGCAGCCGTTGCAGCTTTGACACTCCCCTGGTCACGGGCGTGACATGGGGGCGTGACGCCTCCATCAAGCCCAGTTTACTCCCGCCATTTTCAGCTTCCCGCCATTTTCTAGAAACATCCTTGACACGCCCTAGGTCACGGGCATGACCTAGGGGCGTGACCCGTCAGTTAACAGATTTTGGCGGTTTTCCCTCCAACGTTCCCGGGGTTTCAAGACGACGGTTCCGAGCCTAACACGCCCTAGGTAACGGGCGTGACCTAGGGCGTGACCATCCAGAAACGTTTTCTATGAATTCCAGACAGCTTCAGATGTCAAGGGAGGAATTTTTGGGAGTTGTAGTCATTTAGTTGCTATTTTATTTTATCGTATTTTCCATTTCTTAGCTTAGTTTTACTTTGTGTAAGTTTCAATTCTAGTTTGCTTTTCAATTTAATCATGTTTGTCCCTACCTTATCTTGTAATACTCTTATTATGATGAGTAGCTAGATTTCATTTAGCACTTGATTTTGATGAAGCTTGCAATAAAATAATCTCTTCCTTTTTATCAAAAGTCTTGTTCTTCATCTTACTCACTACGATTTATCTTTGATTTCTATTTCATCGAATTCATATTACGCGTATATGATCTTCGATCTAAGATCCGTATCCTAAATGATCGAGAGGTTGCGGATACGAGGAGATCACTCAAAGATAAAAGGAGTTGAATGTACTCCTCGAGAGAGGATGACGTAAATCTTCCGGATTGGAGTCAAATCCAATAGTGGGGTTCACCGCCTAAAGCAAGCTTAGGGTTTTCGACTGGCCGAGAGGTCTAATCGATCAACCTAAGGTTAGTTAGAAGCATGAGCTCGAGAGAGATGCTACTATAATTTAGGAACCTCCACGGTCGAGTGAGTAGATAAGAACTCGCATTGCTTTATTTCTCAAGTAGATTTATTTTATCCAAGGGAATTCTAGATCAAGTGTTAGCTTCCTTAAATTGTATTTTTCTTTCTTAGTTTAGTTCTTAGTTTTTCCTTCTTCAGAAACAAACTTTTCTGTACGATAAGATAATAGCTTTTCTTGTGAGTACAAGTACTCAACAGGCCCCGAGTCGATATACGACACTTCCTATACTGCATTTCGATAGGTACGCTTGCCTATTCGGGATTCTAGTTTGGTTGTATTTTAACTTCTAGAAAATCTTCATCAAGTTTTTGGCGCCGTTGCCGGGGATTCTCTTTGTCGATATTTTGAAAGCAAGAATCATTTAATCTTATCATTTTTTTTATTTTGTTTGTTTTTCTTTAAAAGTTTTCGCTTTAATTTTTTATAATTAAAATTTTTTGCGAAAGGGCCGTGCCGGGTTTTCATCCTGCAATACCGCCTAGTACCTTGCGAACCCGTCATTTGGTATCCCTTGGGAAGTCCAGGAAATTTTATTTTATAAATTTTAATTGTAAAACAATTATTTTATTATTCTCTTTCTTGACCCCTATTCATTTTTTTTATTTCTCATTCCATCCTATTAAGTACCGGTTGTTTTCTTTTCTTCTTAAAATAAAAAAAATATGTTATCACAATTGGCCGCTCCAATTGCCGAGCTCCAACATAAAATTAATCCTTTTCATGCTGCAAGACAGCGCCAAATTTTGTGTAATTTTTGTAGTGCCCCTCATCGAAGTGAGGAATGTTATTACTTTTATCATCAAAATTTTTATTATAATTTTCACAATAATTATGAAAATAATTATTCCTACTTTAATGAGAATCCTTTATCGAATTTTCATGAAAAACACTTTTCTAATAATTTTTCCAATTTTAATGAAGTTAATTCTTCTAATTTTGGTGAAAATAATTGTCATGAAAATACTTTTTCAAGCTTCAATGAGAACAATTTTTATGATTTTAATAGTTTTTCGTCTTCCTCGGATGTTGCTTTCCGGCATGATTACCCGGAAAGATTCCCGAGTAATGAGAATTTTTATTTAGATCCGACCTCTTGTTCTTCTTTTTCAGCACCGCAAGCTTTCTTTCCTAATTTTGGGGATTTTTCTCAAATTTCATGTGATTCTTCTCCCCAAAATTTGGATGAGACTTCTATTAATTTTAGCTGTTTTTCTCCTTCTTCAGATAATGTTGCTAATGTGGAATATGACTCTTCATGTTCTCCTTTAGTTTCTTATACCGAAGAAGAAGAAAAACTTTTATTTCAAGAATTTTTTAAGTGTATGGACGCGCTGGGGGGAGTAGAAGAAGAATATATTTCTCCTCCTACTACTATCAATTGTTCTCATATTTATGAATTTGCAGCCACAATTTATGATTATTTAGGAGCGAAAATTAATGAACCTGATGCATCCGATGATTTAATTTTAACTCAAACTACAGAAGAAAAATTAATTTTAGAAAATAAATAACCGGAGCTTGATCAATTTCTTTCACACGACCCTCCTCTGTGTGAAATTGCTTCTAACACGTTTATTTTTTATTTTTCTTATTCTAACGATTTTCCTGTAGACGATGAGCCGTTGCAATCCAATGTCATCAACGATCCCTTTGCCGCTCATCTGCAAAAATTCGCATCACCTCAAGTATGTTTAGGTGATTTGAATTTACATCCTCAAGACCACCATTCCAAGAAGAAAAATCAAGAAGCAAGCGGAGGAGTAGCTTGGCGAGCGTCTTCGGCATACTCACCCAAGCGGGAATTAAGGGAGTTGCCCTTACACTTAAAATTTTATTTCCCTTTTTCCTAACCAATACCGTCTAGCTTAAAGATGGGAAAAAGAACAGCGCTCTTGGGAGACACCCCTTGCTTATCTTTAATTTTTATGCATTTATTTACTTTTCTTCTAAAAATTTTTCAATTTGTTTTTCTTTCCCCCCTTTGTACTTGACTTATAAACATTGGGGACAATGTTTATTTTAAAGTATGGGGGTGGATTCTTAGTTTTTGTTTTTATTTAAAAATAAAATATATATATATATATATATATATATATATATATATATATAAAGTAAAAATAAATTAGAAAAATTTTGTTTTCTTTTTATTATTAAAAAAAACGGAAAAAAAAATTAGAAAATCAAAATAAAAATAAGTTTAAATCTTAATTAGAGAAGTCTTTTATTTCTATATTTATTCTCATACAAAATCTCAAGTATTAATCTTTTACATAGTGTTTAGAAAATTTTTTATGCTTTAATTGAATTTTGAATTTTGGAGTAAAACAGTTGGCCATGCTGTGTTTCTAATTAAGTGCACGTGTAAGTAGAATTTTATGTAGATTTAAATATTCTGCATATATTTAGATTTTCATTTTTCTAAATGCGTGGAAATGTTTTATTTTACTTTAATTTTGAAAACCGGTAAAACTTTAAAATAATTTAGGTGAGTAAGTAGAAGTTTACTAGAGAGATATTTCACAGACTAAGAGAGAGTTATTCTTTATTGATGTCTAGAACTTGCCCTGTAACTATTCTCAAGACTTTGTATAAGTTAAACTCATTAGCATAAATATGATTTAGGCATTTCTTTTGGCCAGTTTGAGCTTTTGTACCCATACCTAAAATTTTTATCTTTGTTAAGCCATTTTGAGCCTATTTCCCTATTCCTTTGTTTTAACTCCACCAAGAACTTTACCAAAGCCTAAAAAGCATCCTAATTACACACCTAAACCCGAGCTTGAAAGAACAAATGTAGAAATATTTTGGGAGTGATTAGGAGCCACTTTATTTTGGTGGTTAATTAAAAATTAGAAAAGAGTTGATTTATTTTCTCTCCTCTTCAAAATAAAGAAAAATTTATCATTAAAAAAATGAAGAGGTAGAAAAAAATTTTCAATATGATGAGAGAGTTAAAAAAAATAAGAAACGAAACAAAGGAATTTAGGAATTTGGCTACGTTCTTAAAAGCCATAGCAAAACTTTTTGTGCAAGCTCTTTCTAGGTTTTGGTGTGCCTAGCCATCGTCTATATCTTTGACCACCCTCACCAAAAACCTAAGTCTACATTTCAACCTAATAAAGTCCTATTGATTTATGTTTTTAAGTTAAACTAGTGTCGTGGCGAGAGTGTGAAAGGGTAAGCCTATGGCCATCGACATTGATGGATTTCTTTGGAGGGTATCTTAATCTTCGTTCGTGCAATGTTATCTTAGTACACACGCTACACTCTCCCTAAATATAATTTTATGATTTGCCGGATTTTTCATTTTAAAAGTAAAAATAATAGTGGAAACATATTTTAAGAAAAGTAAAAACCTAATGTGTATGCTGAGTAAGTCTTTCTACAAAAATTTCTACAAGCATAGGCATAAGACTTCACATTTTACTCCTTAGGTTCAATTCTCTTTTCTAGCATTTAAAATTTCTCTACCCTCTATAGGAAGTTGTTTGCTCGGGACTAGCAAACGGATAAGTATGGGGGTATTTGATAACTCTAATTATTTCTATATTTTTATTTACTATTTTATATTAATAATAGATATTTTATATCAATTTTATAATATTAAGTTTTTAAGTAACAAGTTTCTACATTTTATATTTATATGTTCTAATAAATTGATTTTTAACCTTGCAGGGCTGATATATATATTTTTTGGAGCAAAACTGGATTTTCTCTTTTTCTGGCTAGACATGCCCTGTGACACGCCCTACCTGGGCATGACACAGGGGCGTGACACACAAATTTAAGCCTGCAGCCAGAGCCGTCGACCCGCGCCCAAAGATCATCGACCGGCCCTGACACGCCCGTGTCGGATGACGACACGCCCGTGTACCCCTTACACGGGGCGTGACGGCCCGTGGAAGAATAGTTGACCGTGCCACATCGGATTAAATTGACACGCCTGGGTCACGGGCGTGACCCAGGGCGTGTCAGGGGCGTTTTCCAGCCAATTACTCTTCGTTCCAGCCATTGTCGCCAGCAGACGTTGCAGCTTTGACACGCCCCTGGTCACGGGCGTGACTTGGGGGCGTGATGCCTCCATCAAGCCTAGTTTACTCCCGCCGTTTTCAGCTTCCCGCCGTTTTCCAGAAACAGCCTTGACACGCCCTAGGTCACGGGCGTGACCTAGGGGCGTGACCCGTCAGTTAACAGATTTTGGCGGTTTTCCCTCCAACATTCCCGAGGTTTCAAGATGACGGTTCCGAGCCTGATACGCCCTAGGTCACGGGCGTGACCTAGGGCGTGACCATCCAGAAACTTTTTCTATAAATTCCAGACAGCTTCAGATGTGAAGGCAGGAATTTTTGGGAGTTGTAGTCTTTTAGTTGCTGTTTTATTTTATCGTATTTTCCATTTCTTAGCATAGTTTTACTTTGTGTAAGTTTCAATTCTAGTTTGCTTTTCAATTTAATCATGTTTGTCCCTACCTTATCTTGTAATTCTATTATTATGATGAGTAGCTAGATTTCATTTAGCACTTCATTTTGATGAAGCTTGCAATAAAACAATCTCTTTCTTTTTATCAGAAGTCTTGTCCTTCATCTTACTCACTACGATTTATCTTTGATTTCTATTTCATAGAATTCATATTACGCGTATATGATCTTCGATTTAAGATCCGTATCCTAAATGACCGAGAGGTTGCGGATACGAGGAGATCACTCAAAGATAAATGGAGTTGAATGCACTCCTTGAGAGAGGATGACGTAAATCTTCCGGATTGGAGTCAAATCCAATAGTGGGGTTCACCGCCTAAAGCAAGCTTAGGGGTTTCGACTTGCGAGAGGTCTTAATCGATCAACCTAAGGTTAGTTAGAAGCATGAGCTCGAGAGAGACGCTACTATAATTTAGGAACCTCCACGGTCGAGTGAGTAGATAAGAACTCACATTGCTTTATTTCTCAAGAAGATTTATTTTATCCAAGGGAATTCTAGATCAAGTGCTAGCTTCCTTAAATTGTATTTTTCTTTCTTAGTTTAGTTCTTAGTTTTTCCTTCTTCAGAAACAACTTTTCTGTCCGATAAGATAATAGCTTTTCTTGTGAGTACAAGTACTCAACAGGCCCCGAGTCGATATACGACACTTCCTATACTGCTTTTCGATAGGTACGCTTGCCTATTCGGGATTCTAGTTTCGTTGTATTTTAACTTCTAGAAAATCTTCATCAAGTTTTTGGCGCCTTTGCCGGGGATTCTCTTTGTCGATATTTTGAAAGCAAGAATCTATTAATCTTATCATTTTTTTATTTTGTTTGTTTTTCTTTAAAAGTTTTCACTTTAATTTTTTATAATTAAAATTTTTTGCGAAAGGGTCGTGCCGGGTTTTCATCCTGCAATACCGCCTAGTACCTTGCGAACCCGTCATTGGGTAGCCCTTGGGAAGTCCGGGAAATTTTATTTTATAAATTTTAATTGTAAAACTTTTATTTTATTATTCTCTTTGTTGACCCCTATTCATTTTTTTTATTTTTCATTCCATTCTATTAGGTACCGGTTGATTTCTTTTCTTCTTAAAATAAAAAAGAAATGTTATCACAATTGGCCGCTCAAATTGCCGAGCTCCAACATAAAATTAATCTTTTGCAAGCTGCAAGACAGCGCCAAATTTTGTGTAATTTTTGTGGTGCCCCTCATCGAAGTGAGGAATGTTATTACTTTTATCATCAAAATTTTTATTAAAATTTTCACAATAATTATGAAAATAATTATTCCTACTTTAATGAGAATCCTTTATCGAATTTTCATGAAAAACACTTTTCTAATAATTTTTCCAATTTTAATGAAGTTAATTCTTCTAATTTTGGTGAAAATAATTTTCATGAAAATACTATTTCAAGCTTCAATAAGAACAATTTTTATGATTTTAATAGTTTTTCTTTTTCCTCGGATGTTGCTTTCCGGCATGATCACCCGGAAAGATTCCCGAGTAATGAGGATTTTTATTTAGATCCGACTTCGTGTTCTTCTTTTTCAGCACCGCAAGCTTTCTTTCCTAATTTTGGGGATTTTTCTCAAATTTCATGTGATTCTTCTCCCCAAAATTTGGATGAGACTTCTATTAATTTTAGCGATTTTTCTCCTTCTTCGGATAATGTTGCTAATGTGGAATATGACTCTTCATGTTCTCCTTTAGTTTCTTATACCGAAGAAGAAGAAAAACTTTTATTTCAAGAATTTTTTAAGTGTATGGACGCGCTGGGGGGAGTAGAAGAAGAATATATTTCTCCTCCTACTACTACCAATTGTTCTCCTATTTATGAATTTGCAGACACAATTTATGATTATTTAGGAGCGAAAATTTATGAACCTGATGCGTCCGATGATTTAATTTTAACTCAAACTACGGAAGAAAAATTAATTTTAGAAAATAAACAACCGGAGCTTGATCAATTTCTTTCACACGACCCTCCTCCGTGTGAAATTGATTCTAACACGTTTATTTTTTATTTTTCTTATTCTAACGGTTTTCCTGTAGACGATGAGCTGTTACAATCCAATGTCATCAACGATCCCTTTGCCGCTCATCTACAAAAATTCACATCACCTCAGGTATGTATAGGTGATTTGAATTTACATCCTCAAGACCACCATTCCAAGAAGAAAAATCAAGAAGCAAGCGGAGGAGTAGCTTGGTGAGCGTCTTCGGCATACTCACCCAAGCGGGAATTAAGGGAGTTGCCCTTACACTTAAAATTTTATTTCCCTTTTTCCTAACCAATACCGTCTAGCTTAATGATGGGAAAAAGAAAAGCGCTCTTGGGAGACACCCCTTGCTTATCTTTAATTTTTATGCATTTATTTACTTTTCTTTTAAAAAATTTTCAATTTGTTTTTCTTTCCCTCCTTTGTACTTGACTTATAAACATTGGGGACAATGTTTATTTTTAAGTATGGGGGTGGATTCTTAGTTTTTGTTTTTATTTAAAAATCAAAATATATATATATATATAAAGTAAAAATAAATTAGAAAAATTTTGTTTTCTCTTTATTATTAAAAAAAACGGAAAAAAATTAGAAAATCAAAAAAAAATTTAAGTTTAAATCTTAATTAGAGAAGTGTTTTATTTCTATATTTATTCCCATGCAAAATCTCAAGTATTCATCTTTTACATAGTGTTTAGAAAATTTTTTATGCTTTAATTGAATTTTGAATTTTGGAGTAAAACTGTTGGACATGCTGTGTTTCTAGTTAAGTGCACGTGAAAGTAGAATTTTTTGTAGATTTAAATATTCAGCATATATTTAGATTTTCATTTTTCTAAATGCGTGGAAATGTTTTATTTTACTTTAATTTTGAAAACCGGTAAAACTTTAAAATAATTTAGGTGAGTAAGTAGAAGTTTACTAGAGAGATATTTCGCGGACCAAGAGAGAGTTATTCTTTCTCGATGTCTAGAACTTGCCCTCTAACTATTCTCAAGACTTTGCATAGTTAGACTCATTAGCATAAATATGATTTAGGCATTTCTTTTGGCCAGTTTGAGCTTTTGTACCCATACCTAAAATTTTTATCTTTGTTAAGCCATTTTGAGCCCATTTCCCTATTCCTTTGTTTTAGCTCCACCAAGAACTTTACGAAAGCCTAAAAAGCATCCTAATTACACACCTAAACCCAAGCTTGAAAGAATAAATATAGAAATATTTTGGGAGTGATTAGGAGCCACTTTATTTCGGTGGTTAATTAAAAATTAGAAAAGAGTTGATTTATTTTCTCTCCTCTTCAAAATAAAGAAAAAATTATCATTAAAAAAAGAAGAGGTAGAAAAATTTTTTCAATATGATGAGAGAGTTAAAAAAAATAAGAAACGAAACGAAGGAATTTAGGAATTTGGCTAGGTTCTTAAAAGCCATAGAAAATCTTTTTCTGCAAGCTCTTTCTAGGTTTTGGTGTGCCTAGCCATCGTCTATATCTTTGACCACCCTCACCAAAAACCTAAGTCTACATTTCAACCTAATTAAGTCCTATTGATTTATGTTTTTAAGTTAAACTAGTGCCGTGGCGAGAGTGTGAAAGGGCAAGCCTATGGCCATCGACATTGATGGATTACTTTGGAGGGTATCTTAATCTTCGTTCGTGCAATGTTATCTTAGTACACACGCTACACTCTTCCTAAATATAATTTTATGATTTGCCGGATTTTTCATTTTAAAAGTAAAAATAATAGTGGAAACATATTTTAAGAAAAGTAAAAACCTAATGTGTATGCTGAGTAAGTCTTTCTATAAAAATTTCAACAAGCATAGGCATAAGACTTCGCATTTTACTCCTTAGGTTCAATTCTCTTTTCTAGCATTTAAAATTTCTCTACCCTCTATAGGAAGTTGTTTGCTCGGGACTAGCAAACGGATAAGTATGGGAGTATTTGATAACTCTAATTATTTCTATATTTTTATTTACTATTTTATATTAATAATAGATATTTTATATCAATTTTATAATATTAAGTTTATAAGTAACAAGTTTCTACATTTTATATTTATATGTTTAATAAATTGATTTTTAACCTTGCAGGGCTGATATATATATTTTTTAAATACTATTTTATTGATTAACAATTTCGATATATATTTTTTTTTCTTTTTTCTAAATGCAAAAAAGAATTTATTCTACCATTTTTTTTTAACTTTATGGATTTTCACCCAAGGGCGCACTCTTTTTCTGGCTAGACACGCCCTGTGACACGCCCTACCTGGGCGTGATACAGGGGCGTGACACGCAAATTTTTCCTTTTTTTGCTAAGCCTGCAGCCAGAGCCCGTTGACCCACGCCCAAAGATCGTCGACCGACCCTGACACGCCCGTGTCGGATGACGACACGCCCGTGTACCCCTTACACGGGGCGTGACGGCCCGTGGAAGAATTGTTGACCGTGCCACATCGGATTAAATTGACATGCCTGGGTCACGGGCGTGACCCAGGGCGTGTCAAGGGCGTTTTCCAGCCAATTACTCTTCGTTCCAGCCATTGTCGTGTAACACCTCCCCTGTAAAGACCATATAATATGGGTCCGGCGGGGCCCCACAAATAACGGACGCCACAGCTTTAGTATTAAAAGATGATATGAAAACTACCTAATCTTAAAACTCCAGACAAACACAGCGGAAACAGAATATTAACCGACAGAAGTTATCCACTTAACAAAAGAGTATCAATGGGCCTTAAGGCCTTACACAATATAAGTCCAAAAAAAAAGTGCCAAGCACCCCTAGGCTACCTCGGCATGCAAGCCGGACATAGTCAAACAATAGCAGCAAAGCAAGGTAAAGAAATAGTCAGGGCAGCAACACTTCATGAGGCTTAGGGCTTTCTCCCGGCGCGCTAGCTCCTGCATTCGATCCTTGCCCTGTGAGGATTTGAAGTAACGTGGGTCAGCAAAGGCTGACCTCTACTGTGTAACAAACACATCTCCTCCCGGCCGTCCCTAACGGACCCCGGGGCACCACTCCACTTGCAAGTTAGCACTTTGTATACCAAAAGAGTATATATATTAAAGCGGTAAAACAGGCTTGGATGTCTCATACAGCATACATGTTTTCTATGTTTTGTACAAGGTGAAAGGGGCCTACTATGCAACATGAATGTAACCCGGGTTTCACCCAAGGCACCCTAGCTCGTATGTATCTAGCACAACATCAAACACCGGGTACTTCCGTTTCCCCATTGGCTTAAAGCCGCAAACAAAAGGGAACCACCATGTCCCTAACGACACACACGCCGTCATACGGAACCTTGCAAAGGCCCCACCCGCACAAGGGTCATAACCTCAGGGCTTGCCCGCACAATCTGACTTCGCTCGTCAGGGTTCTGCCTCACACTGACCGATTCTAAGAAGCCTTGCTAGGCCCCACCCGCTCATGGCTACATTGACCGGGCTTGCCCTCCGCTCGGCATTCTCGTCAGTCTCACACAAGGGGCTAGTCTCGTCGGGACACTTTCCCCACATGACTTGCACGTCACGGGATAGCCAGCCGACCACGGAGATATAGCCGTGCCTTGGCACAGCACAACAAAGGTTTCCCCACCCCAATCGCCACTCGCACCGTGTCTTTCCTGTTCTCCAAGGAAACCATCTACCGCACAAAGTGGAGCTAACCTCGTCCGGTTCCGACTACGAGTACACTAAAATATAAGGGGGAAAACGCATACATACAACGGCGTATTGCCGCAACGGATTTCTACCGAATCCTCAAATCTCGCTATGCAACATCACCGGGTCGGACTAACGGTCACGACCACGGCTTCACCCACAATGCCTAATCCGCTAACGGAGCGGATCTCTAATGCATGCATGCCGGGATGAACGTACTCAACCCGGAGGTTCCTCTTGAACCTAGGCTACACGAATCCCTCTCATTTGAGAGATTCGGTGCTCAAAAATACGAAAGGAAGGGGATGTTATTCATGCATCCTAAATCCTAAAAACCGAGAGGAGAAGTATCGTTACATTCCGTCCCCTCTTCCTAGCCGTGGAGAAGATTTGCTCGGTTGAACACCACTGCAACGCTCCCACCTTCGCGGATCTGAACTCCGTTCGCGAAACGGACCTCCGAGGCTTCGCCGGCGGCCGGAACTTGGCCTCCTTCCTCCTCCTTGCTCTCCCTTCTCTCTATATTCAAAAGAGATAAAGCCAAATGGAAAATGAGGGTTTGAAACCCTATTCCCGACCTTAAACCACCCATGGAGGCTCCCCACCGTTGGATCTTCCAAAGAAAAGAACGAACGGCCATGATCAGAACCCAAAATAGAAAATCTGGGCCGAACACGGGTTGCAACACGGCCGTGTGCATGGCCGTGTTAGCCATTCGCCGTCTCGACTGATTCGAAAACTAGCACACGGCCTTCGACACGGCCTTTGATACGGCCTCCGACACGGCCGTGTCGCCATTGACACGCCCGTGTCGAGACCCGTGTCACGCCCCCTACCGACCAATTTTCCCAGTCAGAGATGGACACGGCCAAAAACACGGCCAAGGATACGGCCTTCGACACGCACGTGTCATCCCCGACACGGCCGTGTCGTGACCCATGTCACGCCTAGTAGAATTAATCCTGCAAACAGCCCGAGAAGGACACGGCCAGGGACACGCCCGTGTCCAAGGCCGTGTGCCTTCTCGCTGATCGTCGATCAACACGGTTCGACGACCCAGGCGCAACACGGCTCGATGACCCAGGCGCTACACGGCTTGTGACACGGCCGTGTCACAGGCCGTGTGCCTACCCCCAAAACCAAAATTTGGCTGAAACGACGCCGTCGTTTCCCCTTCCAAGTTTTGGGGTGTTACAATTCTCCCCCCTTCAAAGAATTTCGTCCCGAAATTTAAAACATGGAATGTACACAAATTCTAAACGGTACCTGAGGAGAAAAGCTCGGGGTACTCCTCCAGCATGGCCTGCTCTCGCTCCCATGAGAGTTCCTCGCAGCCACAGTTGTCCCAACGGACCTTTACGAGTCTGACTTCCTTATTCCGCAATTGCCGAACCTCTGAATCTTTTATCCCGATTGGACGAACTCACATCCTCAAGTCTTCCTCTACCGGCACCGCCGTCGGCTCAATCACCATGCTGGCTTCTAACAAAGCTTTCCTCAAAACGGAGACGTGAAAAACATCATGCAATCCTCTTAGCTCTGTGGACAACGCCAAACGGTACGCTGCCTCTCCCACTCGCTCGATGACCTTGAATGGTCCCAAAAATCTCGGACTCAGCTTCTTGAGTCGGCGAATTCATGAAACGCCTTTGAACGGCTTGATCTTAAGATACACCCAGTCGCCCACCGCGAATTCCACATGCCTGTGGCGAGCATTGAAATACTTCGACTGCCGATCTTGAGCTACCTTCATGCGCTCTTGGATGGTCCGCACTAGCTCACTAGCGTCGGCTACCACTTCTTTCCCCAAAAGCTTTGTGTCTCCCGCCTCTATCCAAGACATCGGTGTTCGACACCGCCTCCCATAAAGAGCTTCATATGGCGTCATCTTGATACTAGCTTGGTAGCTATTGTTATAAGCAAACTCTACAATGAAGAGGTGATCCTCCCACTTCTTGCCGAAGTCGAGAGTACACATCCTTAGCATATCTTCCAGAGTACGGTTCGTTCTCTTAGTTTGCCCATCGATTTGAGGATGAAAGGCCGTACTTAACTTGAGTTTTGTGCCCAAGCTCTTCTACACCAACCGCCAATCCTTAGACGTGAAACGTCCATCCCGGTCGCTGACAATACTCTTCGGAATCCCATGAAGTCGTACAATATTGCGGACGTACAACTTCACCAACTTTTCCACACCGTCCACCTTTCGGTTTGGGATGAAATGTGCCACTTTGGTCAAGCAGTCCACAATCACCCAAATGGCATCATTACCCTGCTGCGATCTAGGCAACCCATGCACAAAATCCCTGGAGATGTCATCAAATTTCCATTCGGGGATTGGAAGAGGCTTCAAGAACCCGCCCAGCTTCTGACACTCGGCCTTCACCAAGGCACAAGTTTGGCACCGACTCACACACAAAGCTACGTCCCGCTTCATCCCAGGACACCAATAGGACTTCTTCAAATCCAAGTACATCTTTGTACTGCCCGGGTGAATGGAGTACTTAGTGAAGTGGGCCTCAAACATCAACTCCTCGCGGAGCTTGCCGAACTGTGGTACATAAATCCTTCCACCCTTCCTCAGAATCCCATCAACATCTCCCAGGCGCTACCCTCTCCCTTTAGAGCTTCCTCCACGAAAGGTTGGTATTCCGCATCTACACGGGTTGCTTCCCGTATACGATCGCATAAATCACTCTACATCTCAATCCAATTTAGTCGAGCCACGCTAGACTCGCCTTGTAAGACCCCCCCCCCCCTTTTTTTTTCTTTTTCAACCACCAGGGTCTTAGGCCCAGAACCGCCGCTTTGCGGTGACACCTTCACGTCCTGAAGGGTCATCACCACAAGGCGCCGATTCTTCCGGCCAATTCGATCGCAGAAAGGTAGCACAATATAACAGTAAGAGCAATGCAGTCCACAATAATAAAATCACATATATATAATAAAGCTCCACGAAGGGAGTGTCCACAGAAACATCAGAGTGCAGCATAATGTAAACTAGAAATAAGGGCATAAGCCCTGTACATCAGAGTCCTCACTACAATATCACTCATGCGGAAGCAAACACAAGAAACTACTCAGGGTCGAGACTCACGGTCCCGGCTGTGTGAACTCCGGAGCTAGACTGCCCCTCCATGCTGGGCTCCACGATCCCCTATATGATGCGGTTCGAAAACCGTTAGTCATAAAGACTAAGCCCTATCATCCCCTACCCTTTCCCCCATGGCTCCTAGGTACCGAGCGGAGAGGAAGAAAAGGGAAGGACATGATGGTAGAGATAAATCATGAAACAGATGACAGCGGAAACTAATCTAGCAAGTTATATTAGGTGAGCAGATAATATGATTGTTATAATAGGTCTAGCAATAAGAAAAACAATTATATGAATTTAAACCTTCACTTATGTGAGAACACATAAGCAAAAGGGATCTTTTGCAAGGCTCCCATCGTATAGAGTGTCCCATACCACTTATACGTTGGGGTGTCGGTTATCAAACAGCAATGGTTGTCATATATTGAAATTAACCTTTGATTTATAAACTTGCCACACAAGCTTATAAACCAAGGGGTCGTTTTGCAGGTCCTAATGTATAAGCGTCCCATACCACTTATACTTTAGGTGTCAGGGCTAATGAATCGATTATGCTATGACATGCTAGTGGGTATGATGAAACATGCAAGTGCAACTCACACACCCGACTCTGTGCACACAGACCTTTAGTTCCCCCTTTCGGAGCCGTTACCTCCCAGGATACCTCCGTAGTGGCAGACAGAAGCGGTGGGTTGGGCCTCGCCCACCTCCAAAACCAGTAAAAGCACCACTGGTCTGACCTATCGTACGCCTCAACGCTTGGTGCACTAAGCGGACGCCTGCATACTCTTGCCGGCTGGCGCACCGGACTTCAGTTGGTGGAGTGCTAATCACCCCGCCGAGTCAACGATATCGGTGTCGGTGCAATCGAACTCCCCGATATCGAAAGACCCACCACCTTAACTTTTCCTATCTTATGCACATGCAAGTTTAATCGCAAACACACAAAAACCGAGCCGAAGCTCCCCGGACCAAACGTCCGTCTCCAACCAACAGAGCCGAAGCTCCCCGGACCATCCCGTCCGTCTCTTAACCAACCGAGCCGAAGCTCCCCGGACCCAAACGTCCGTTTCCAAATCACCCGAGCCGAAGCTCTCATCAATCTTCCTGTGCCAACAGTGTTTGTGAAAAGTGCAATCCTAGTTACTAAGTTACTCTTGCCAGTTTATTATTACAGTTTACGTTAGCCCAGGACTGCCCCCAGTATACCCGTGAAGGGCTCTCAAGGGGCCCTAGGAACCAAGACGGCGGCATTACGGCCCGAAGTTCCCTTTCGCAAGGCACTTAATATTATTGGTTTATTTCCCTTAACTCATTCCTTTCTCACATTACGATAGACTATCCTAGGGTGATTTTTAAACCTTCCACTCTTCGGGAAGACGATCTTTCGCCAAACCCGAGCACCTCTTAACTCTAGCTATCACTACTACTCTCTACTCTTCATATTTTACTATTGTAATTTCCTCCACAAATGTCCACCCAGACAAAATGTTTAACTCCAAAAACTTCCTCAGATCAAGTCCTATTGCATTTCTCAAATTGCTATATGCAGACCGACCTAGGCTACATGTCGAACCGGTTATGCAATGATCCATTACTCATCCAAATGCCCTAAATTATTTACTAGAGACTTACCATGATATGAATGTCCTAAATCCAGAAAATGGAAATTTTCCTAATTTATTTGGCATTTAATTAAATTCCTCGAAAATCCCAAGGGTATTGGTTTGAACATGAACTACCCTAGTTATTCATGCAAGATGTCCAGCAAATTTATGATAAATAGTAGGTTATCTCAGAAGGTTAAATCCTAAGTATCATAATTTTTCTATCATCAAAATGGCATGAAAGCTATTTTAGAAATAATCTCAAACTTCTATGTTTATGAAGCAAGTATAGAAAATATTCTTCCAAAAATTATAAATAATTCATGACATGCAGATAAAGGCCTAAAATTAGCACTGGTTAAGTTTCATAATTTTCCAGCAAGTATTTTACCCACAATTAATTTTTAAACATAAAAGCCCTTTCTATCATCTGTGAATAAGGTACTAGGTTTACTCAACATAAAATTCTATAAAAATCCAGGGATCATTGTGCTACTAATCAAGATCTAAATCCAGAATTTCGACTGATTATAATTAGTTTAAAACCTCCAAATAATTGAAACAATAAATCGGGCAATTATTCCTTTAACACATGAAGTATAACATTTATTAATCATAAAATTCCAGAAGATTTACTTTAAGTCTAAAACATCCTAAAACTCCCTCCTCCCGAGTTTCACAATTTTTGGATTAGATTTAGTGCTTAAAATAACTAAATTACATTTTTATCCTAATCCGACATTTCAACTTTCGAGGTACCTAACTACCTCCAATTCCTTCACTATTTCAACCAGAGGGTTTTCATCATATCATCCCCCTCTCCTCCAAATTTCAAGGGCATACAAGAGCTTTTGCTTCTATGTCCTTCACAAACCTCAAACTCCCACCCGTTGGATTTGAGCCAATCTCTTAGGGTAAAATCCACCCTAAGCCACACCATGTTACCCAAGAGGGTAGACATAGACTCAACAAATCAGTGGCCAACAACTTCAGCCTCTTTTGAGGAGATTTGTCCACTCCATCTCCAATCGTACTTTTCCCCAAAGTACCCCTCACCAAGACCTATCTAGGACTTGATACTTCCCTATTCAAAACTCGACCAATCGAGTTGAAATTTTGTACAGATCTTAATATTGATGCCAGGGACCACCACCCAAAATTTGGGGGAGTTTGGACTTAATTTCATCTCCTAATTAATTTTAGATTGTTTATTAAATTTTTACAAAAACTTTAGGCAAAAGTTCTCCAAAAATTCTCATTTTCGGACAGCCTCTCGATATACATATTATAGACCTCCAGTCCAAATTTCAAGTCATTTGGACATGTTATGAACCGTGGGCAACCATTTTAATTTCTGGTTAGCCTAGGTCTTGATCCCACCAAAATGAGTGCTGTGTTCAAACCACTCACCCAAATTGAATAAAATCAATTTTAAATTAAAGTAGACCCCGAGGGCTACAACTTTTGTGTCTGGTCATTTTTCCTAAAACGACCTCTACGTGCCTCGTTTCGCAGCCTCAACATATATCCAAATAATCTATTTTTCCATATGTAATATATAATAATCTATATATTATAAAATTATTTCTACTGTTCATCTTCTACATGAACCCGAAAACCAGACACAAAAAAAATCATTTTTCCTGTAAGCATTCTGTGATCCGTCGCCGGCCGTTCGGTCACTTCCCTGGCCAGCCACCACCACCACCACCTCCGTTGAGGCGATGGCTATCGGTTGGCGGTGGTTTGGCCGCCGGAGGTGGCGGTTTCCGGCGAACTCAAAATACCTTTTTCATGGTTTTTCCATGAAAACGAGAGACGGGTCCGGCTCCGTTGAGCGCGAATCTCCTTTCTAAGGATCCTAAGATCTACCCATGAAAGAGAAGGAGCAGAGGAGGAGCTTGTTCGCGGTTTGAAGGCGAGAAGAACATCGGGGTGCCATGGCGCGGTGGTGGCGTTTGCTGAACTTCTCCTACAGCAAGAACAAAGGTCTGATCCGATTACTTGAGCGTGTAACCTTCTCCTCTTGCCCAGGTGGGCTTTTATAAATCAGGAAGTGGGAAGGTGAATGGGTAAAACAATTATGGCCATGAAGTTTCCCCCCTTGACGTTTCGGTTACAGTGAAGGGATAAGAAACGGTGGAAACTGAACAGGTGTGTCCAGCTGGCGGTTTTCTATTGGACCACCTTTTCCTCATTTATTATATAATTATAGAAGGAAAACGGCCGGAAGTTACTTCTGGTGTAACTTCCCACAACAGCATTTATTACCACGCGTGTTAGAATAATTTCGTGCCTGAACCGTCGTTTCGGCCAATGTCACGGGCGTGACACATAGGTCACGGGCGTGACAGGCCCGAATAGCCAATTCTGGGTTCGACGATCGTCGAACTGAGATCGACGATCGTCGATGGATGGTCACGGGCGTGACCCTTGGGTCACGGGCGTGACAGGCCCGAACGGCAGATTGTGGGTCGACGATCGTCGAATTGAGATCGACGATCGTCGAAGGCTGGTCACGCCCTAGGTCACGGGCGTGACCTCTAGGTCACGGGCGTGACATGCCCGAACGGCAAATTTCGAGGTCGACGATCGTCGAATTGAGATCGACGATCGTCGAAGGCTGGTCACGCCCTAGGTCACGGGCGTGACACTCATGTCACGGGCGTGACATGCCCGGGCCGCAAGCTCGACGATCGTCTCACGGCGATCGACGATCGTCGATGGGGTCACAGTCATAGTCACGGGCGTGACACCTTGGTCACGGGCGTGACATGCCCAGACAGCACGTTCGACGATCGTCTCGTGGAGATCGACGATCGTCGAAGTAGTCACGCCCAAGTCACGGGCGTGACGGGTCGGTCACGGGCGTGACCAACCCTTGACCCGAAAACTCGGTCGAATTATTTTCACTTTTTGTGCTCCCTGGGGTTCTGACTCGACCAACCGACTCCTAGGGGTCTAGCCGGAAATGGGATGTTACAAATCCCAATAAACAAAACAAAAATTTCGTCCCCGAAATTGAGGTTGAGCCTATGGGGGTTTCTATCGGAATAAATTAAACTTGTAACATCCCATACGATCTTTCTATTGGGTTCAGGCGACTGTTCGTTTGATAACTAAGACAATCTCCCCAATAAACAAAAGATTAGCCCCTACCTTTCTGATTACGTGCGCATGCCTAGGTCCTGGATTTTCCGTATCTAGTCTTAACATTCCAAAACAAGAAGGCAATCTATAGTATACCGAGAGGTGGTGAGATGTACCTGACTGAACAACTCCGGGTATCTTTGCCTCATCAAATCCTGCGGTTCCCAGGTGTGCTCCTCCTGACCGTGGTTTCTCCACAGAACCTTGACTAAGGGGATCTTCTTGCGCCGCAAGATCCGCACTCCTTTGTCGTCGATCCGAACCGGCTCCAAGTGAACGGATCGGTCTGAAGCTACCGACCCTTTGGTGGTCAAAATCCGCTGCTCCGGGCGTAGTAGAGCCCTTCTCAGCGAAGAGATGTGGAAGACGTCGTGTAGAGCTGCCAGCTCTGGTGGCAACTCTAGCCTGTAGGCTAGGGGTCCGATCCGCTCTAGGATCTGGTAAGGGCCCATATACCTAGGGCTGAGTTTCTTCCTCCGACCGCGCACCCGCGAGACTCCGTGCATGGGCCGGATCTTCAAGAACACTCGATCCCCTACCCGAAACTCCACCTGACGATGCCGGGCATCATAGTATTTAGCCTGTCTGCTCTGCGCCTCCAACATCCTATCTCTGATCAGTCTCACCTGAGCCTCGGTGTCTTCAACGAAATCCGATCCCAGCAGCTTCGGATCCTCGTCTTGAACCCAAGAAAGCGGGGTCCTACATTTTCTTCCATACAGGGCTTCATAAGGTGCCATCCTGATGCTGGACTGGTAGCTATTATTATAGGAGAACTCGACCAACGGTAACATCTTCTCCCACGGCTCCCCTCGGTCCAGTATACACAGCCGTAGTAAATCCTCCAAGGTCCGGTTGGTGCGCTCGGTCTGCCCGTCCGTCTGAGGGTGGAAGGCCGTGCTAAAAGTCAACCGGGTGCCCAAATATGCCTGCACTGACCGCCACTCCCTGGATGTAAACCGTCCATCGCGGTCCGACACTATCGTCCGGGGCACGCCATGATATCGGACATACTGCTCCACAAACTTCCGTACCAGCACTCCCACCGAGTCATCCTTCCTGATCGGTACAAAGCGGGCCACCTTCGTCAACCGATCGACAATCACCCAAATCGAGTCGTTCCCTGTCCGAGACCGGGGAAGACCATGTATAAAATCCATCGCTATATCGTCAAACATCCACTCCGTTACCGGGAGTGGCTGTAACAATCCTGCGGGGTTCCTGCACTCCGCCTTCACCAACTGACACGCCTCGCAATGGGTCACGAAGTACGTAATGTCCTTCTTCATGCCCGGCCAAAACATCGTCCTCTTCAAATCAGCGGTCATCTTTGTGATCCCTGGGTGTACCGAGTACCGGCTGCAATGCGCCTCCATCATAATATCCTCTCGGATCTGGCCTCCTGCGGGTATATATACTCTGCCTCTGAAGTGGAGCAAACCATCTCTCAGGGAATAATCTCCTGTCGAACCTTCCTCCAAAGCTCGGAACATCGGCTCCGCCCACGCATCTGTCCTCTGTCCGTCCCGAATGCGATCCCGAATATCGTCAATGGCCACTATCGATGCCAGATACTCCCTATACAGATCTGGGTCATCCTCGGACACTAGGGATATCTGCATATCTCTGAATGACTGGACTAGCTCCATGGACATAACCTGGGGCCCAGCTTCGGAAGTGGCAGCTCTCCGGCTCAACGCGTCGGCCACCACGTTTGCCTTCCCTGGATGGTAGTGCATCTCATACTGATAATCTGCTAAGAACTCCACCCAACGTCTCTGCCTGATATTCAGCTCCTTCTGCGTGTCCACGTATTTCAGGTTCTTGTGATCGGAGAAGATATCGCATTGGACTCCATAAAGATAATGGCGCCAGACCTTCAGAGCAAAAACGACCGCTCCCATCTCGAGATCGTGCACCGGGTAGTTCCTCTCATGGATCTTCAGCTGGCGGGAGGCATATGCTATGACATGTCCGTTCTGCATCAGCACCGCTCCCATCCCTTGGTATGATGCGTCGGTATATACCTGGAATCCTTCCTTTCCGGATGGAAGGGCCAGAATAGGGGCCGAGATGAGTCAGTCCTTCAGCTCCTGGAAAGCCGCCTGGCACTGCGGGGTCCAAACAAAAGGTGCCTCCTTCTTTGTCAAAGATGTGAGGGGGAGGGCAATCTGAGAGAACCCCTCCACGAACTTCCGGTAGTAACCGGCAAGTCCCAAGAAACTGCGTACATCGGTGGCTGTCCTCAGCTGCGGCCAATCGCGAACTGCCCGAATCTTTGCTGGATCTACTGCTAACCCGGCTCCGCTGATGATCTGGCCTAGGAAGGCCACCTCCTTCAACCAGAACTGACACTTGCTGAATTTTGCATAAAGGCGATGCTCCCGCAACCTCTCCAAGGTCAGTGCCAGATGCCGAGTGTGCTCCTCCTCCGTCCTAGAGTAGATCAGGATGTCGTCTATGAATACTATGACGAACACATCCAAGTAGGCCTCGAAAACCCGGTTCATGAGACTCATGAACGCCGACGGAGCATTCGTGAGCCCAAAGGGCATCACGGTGAACTCATACAGGCCATATCTGCTACTAAAGGCCGTCTTCGGGATATCCTCCTCCTGGATCCGCAGCTGGTAGTATCCTGATCTCAAGTCCAGCTTCGAGAAATAATGGGCCCCCTCCAGCTGGTCGAATAATTCATCTATCCGTGGGAGCTAATAGGTATTCCGGACGGTCAGCCTGTTTAGTGCTCGATAATCGATGCACAGGCGGAGTGTCCCATCCTTCTTCTTCACGAACAGGACCGGTGCTCCCCATGGCGAGGAACTCGGTCTAACAAAACCTGCCTCAACTAATTCCTGCAACTGAGTCTGAAACTCTGCCAACTCCTTTGGGGCCATCCGATAAGGGGCCCTAGACGCCGGCTTGGCTCCCGGCACAAGCTGTATCTGAAAATCCTGCTCTCGGTGTGGAGGTAGTCCTGGCAGTTTCTCCGGAAAGATGTCAGCGAAATCTCGCACCACCGGGATGTCTGTCACCGACTCCTTAACCTCCGCCATCTCAAATAGAATCTGATAGACCTCCTCTCCCTGCAGATGGGCCTTAACGGCCTGTACCGAAGATAAGAGTATACGAGAGACAGGTCTTATACCTTCGATGGTAATGAAAGAGTCCCTGTGTCTCACGGTGATCCTCTTTGCCTGGCAGGCAATCTGGGCATAGTTCCAGTGCAGCCATGCCATGCCCAGGATCAGGTCGTAGTCCGTCAGCTTCAAAATCATCGCTGGAGCCTCGAACGCTTTTCCACCAATTTCTGCCTCCATATTGCAGTGATCCGTGGTAAGGAGCTCAGATCCATCTGGCAGTTGCACCCTCATCCTCGAGCCTGTGAACCGCTCCACACCCTCCAGTCCTTCTATGAACGTCTCCGACACAAAGGAGTGAGTAGCTCCAGTATCGAACAGCGTGCGGGCCGGCTTGCCGCTGATGAAGACTATACCTGGGGTGATTAAATATCTTAGGGTTCTATAAAGAATTTTCTTTCCTTGTTAATCTATCTAGTGCGGTTCTGAGTTTTAACAACTTAAAGTGAAATTCTATGAAAATAAAGAAGCATTGCTGCGTACCTGCTATGACCTGCTCCGGATTTCGAGGCTGCGCAAGGTCCAAAGCATATACCTGCTCTCTTCCTTGTCTACGATCTTCCCCCAGGTATCCTCGACCGCGGCCGCATCCTCGGCCTCCGTAATGCTGAGCTGGTGGGCCGCACTGATGTGCTGGAGGTGGTGCCCCACTCATGGGGCAGTTCCTCCGAATGTGCCCAATCTGATGACAAAGAAAACACTCTGGTGGGGGATACGCCATTCCCCCGGGTCTCGGCATCTCCTGCATCCGAAGAGGGGGAGGGGCTAATACCACCTTTTCCCTCGGCTCTGGCCTCACGTCCTGATGAGGCTGGTCCTCTGTCCTCCTCCCCTCTGGTACAGCACCCCGCCGCTGGTCATTCCTACCTCTCCGTCCCTGATCCTCTGCTTGCCGCTTCCGGCCCCGGGTGGCGTGCCAATCTGCCTCAATCCTTTTGGCCATCACCAAAATCCGGGAGATGGGCCCGTCAGACATAAACAATAGAGCCTCCCTCAAGTCCTCCCGCAGGCCCTTATAGAACCTCCTGATATACCCTGCCTCGTCCAGCTGGTAGGAGTCTGCGTATCGAGCCAGATGGTCAAACTCTCGATGGTACTCCACCACGGTCCGGGTACCCTGCTTCAGCTGTAAGAACCGCTCCTCCAAATCATCCCTAGCCGACTGCGGAACGAAATGCTCCAGCAGTGCGGCCCTGAACTCCTCCCAAGTAATTTCCGCAACCTCCCTATCAGCAAATGTCGTGTCCAACAGCGTCTTCCACCACCTCTTTGCATGCGACTCCAGGCAGGAGACAACTAGAGCCACCCTCTCCTCCCATGGACACCGAATCCCGGTCAGCATCTCGTACATGATATCTAGCCACTCTTCCATCCGAACAGCCGACTCTGTCCCCAAATAGGACGGGGGAGCCAGTCCTCGGAAGATGCTTAGCCAGTTGGCCCCCGGATTTGGCTGCGGGGCCGGAACCTGCTGGGCCCTGAAGGCCTCCAGAATGGCAGTCAGGGTCTGTCCCATGTCTGACTGAAGGAAAGGAGTGGGGGCCGGTGGGGGTGGTGCAACATCCTGAGCTTGTTGAACTCCACCTTGTGGCGTAGTCCGTGCTGGAGGCTGCGTAACAAAAACACATTCTGAGAAAACGTTCAAATGTTACATAAAGGTGGACAATTTATATGTGATCCCCATATGGGCACACCACTACTTCCGCTGCTTAGTTTATCCCCAAACTAAACTCGAGCGGGGGGGTGACATATGGGCACACCACTGCTTCCGTCTGATACCACTTGTAAGACCCCCCCTCCTTTTTTTTTCTTTTTCAACCACCGGGGTCTTAGGCCCAGAACCGCCGCTTTGTGGTGACACCTTCACGTCCTGAAGGGTCATCACCACAAGGCGCCGATTCTGCCGGCCAATTCGATCGCAGAAAGGTAGCACAATATAACAGTAAGAGCAATGCAGTCCACAATAATAAAATCACATATATATAATAAAGCTCCACGAAGGGAGTGTCCACAGAAACATCAGAGTGCAGCATAATGTAAACTAGAAATAAGGGCATAAGCCCTGTACATCAGAGTCCTCACTACAATATCACTCATGCGGAAGCAAACACAAGAAACTACTCAGGGTCGAGACTCACGGTCCCGGCTGTGTGAACTCCGGAGCTAGACTGCCCCATCTCTAGGCGCACCAATCTCTGGGGCTGCTCCTCCATGCTGGGCTCCACGATCCCCTATATGATGCGGTTCGAAAACCGTTAGTCATAAAGACTAAGCCCTATCATCCCCTACCCTTTCCCCCATGGCTCCTAGGTACCGAGCGGAGAGGAAGAAAAAGGAAGGACATGATGGTAGAGATAAATCATGAAACAGATGGCAGCGGAAACTAATCTAGCAAGTTGTATTAGGTGAGCAGATAATATGATTGTTATAATAGGTCTAGCAATAAGAAAAGCAATTATATGAATTTAAACCTTCACTTATGTGAGAACACATAAGCAAAAGGGATCTTTTGCAAGGCTCCCATCGTATAGAGTGTCCCATACCACTTATACTTTGGGGTGTCGGTTATCAAACAGCAATGGTTGTCATATATTGAAATTAACCTTTGATTTATAAACTTGCCCACACAAGCTTATAGACCAAGGGGTCGTTTTGCAGGTCCTAATGTATAAGCGTCCCATACCACTTATACTTTAGGTGTCAGGGCTAAATGAATCGATTATGCTATGACATGCTAGTGGGTATGATGAAACATGCAAGTGCAACTCACACACCCGACTCTGTGCACACAGACCTTTAGTTCCCCCTTTCGGAGCCGTTACCTCCCAGGATACCTCCGTAGTGGCAGACGGAAGCGGTGGGTTGGGCCTCGCCCACCTCCAAAACCAGTAAAAGCACCACTGGTCTGACCTAACGTACGCCTCAACGCTTGGTGCACTAAGGGGACGCCTGCGTACTCTTGCCGGCTGGCGCACCGGACTTCAGTTGGCGGAGTGCTAATCACCCCGCCGAGTCAACGATATCGGTGTCGGTGCAATCGAACTCCCCGATATCGAAAGACCCACCACCTTAACTTTTCCTATCTTATGCACATGCAAGTTTAATCGCAAACACACAAAAACCGAGCCGAAGCTCCCCGGACCAAACGTCCATCTCCAACCAACCGAGCCGAAGCTCCCGGACCATCCCGTCCGTCTCTTAACCAAACGAGCCGAAGCTCCCCGGACCCAAACGTCCGTTTCCAAATCACCCGAGCCGAAGCTCTCATCAATCTTCCTGTGCCAACAGTGTTTGTGAAAAGTGCAATCCTAGTTACTAAGTTACTCTTGCCAGTTTATTATTACAGTTTACGTTAGCCCAGGACTGCCCCCGGTATACACCGTGAAGGACTCTCAAGGGGCACTAGGAACCAAGACGGCGACATTACGGCCCGAAGTTCCCTTTCGCAAGGCACTTAATATTATTGGTTTATTTCCCTTAACCCATTCCTTTCTCACATTACGATAGACTATCCTAGGGTGATTTTTAAACCTTCTACTCTTCGGGGAAGACGATCTTTCGCCAAACCCGAGCACCTCTTAAATCTAGCTATCACTACTACTCTCTACTCTTCATATTTTCCTATTGTAATTTCCTCCACAAATGTCCACCCAGACAAAATGTTTAACTCCAAAAACTTCCTCAGATCAAGTCCTATTGCATTTCTCAAATTGCTATATGCAGACCGACCTAGGCTACATGTCGAACCGGTTATGTAATGATCCATTACTCATCCAAATGCCCTAAATTATTTACTGGAGACTTACCATGATATGAATGTCCTAAATCCAGAAAATGGAAATTTTCCTAATTTATTTGGCATTTAATTAAATTCCTCGAAAATCCCAAGGGGTATCGGTTTGAACATGAACTACCCTAGTTATTCATGCAAGATGTCCAGCAAATTTATGATAAATAGTAGGTTATCTCAGAAGGTTAAATCCTAAGTATCATAATTTTTCTATCATCAAAATGGCATGAAAGCTATTTTAGAAATAATCTCTAACTTCTATTGTTTATGAAGCAAGTATAGAAAATATTCTTCCAAAAATTATAAATAATTCATGACATGCAGATAAAGGCCTAAAATTAGCACTGGCCAAGTTTCATAATTTTCCAGCAAGTATTTTACCCACAATTAATTTTTAAACATAAAAGCCCTTTCTATCATCTGTGAATAAGGTACTAGGTTTACTCAACATAAAATTCTATAAAAATCCAGGGATCATTGTGCTACAAATCAAGATCTAAATCCAGAATTTCAACTGATTATAATTAGTTTAAAACCTCCAAATAATTGAAACAATAAATCGGGCAATTATTCCTTTAACACATGAAGTATAACATTTATTAATCATAAAATTCCAGAAGATTTACTTTAAGTCTAAAACATCCTTAAACTCCCTCCTCCCGAGTTTCACAATTTTTGGATTAGATTTAGTGCTTAAAATAACTAAATTACATTCTTATCCTAATCCGACATTTCAACTTTCGAGGTACCTAACTACCTCCAATTCCTTCACTATTTCAACCAGAGGGTTTTCATCATATCATCCCCCTCTCCTCCAAATTTCAAGGGCATACAAGAGCTTTTGCTTCTATGTCCTTCACAAACCTCAAACTCCCACCCGTTGGATTTGAGCCAATCTCTTAGGGTAAAATCCACCCTAAGCCACACCATGTTACCCAAGAGGGTAGACATAGACTCAACAAATCAGTGGCCAACAACTTCAGCCTCTTTTGAGGAGATTTGTCCACTCCATCTCCAATCGTACTTTTCCCCAAAGTACCCCTCACCAAGACCTATCTAGGACTTGATACTTCCCTATTCAAAACTCGACCAATCGAGTTGAAATTTTGTACAGATCTTAATATTGATGCCAGGGACCACCACCCAAAATTTGGGGGAGTTTGGACTTAATTTCATCTCCTAATTAATTTTATATTGTTTATTAAATTTTTACAAAAACTTTAGGCAAAAGTTCTCCAAAAATTCTCATTTTCGGACAGCCTCTCGATATACATAATATAGACCTCCAGTCCAAATTTCAAGTCATTTGGACATGTTATGAACCGTGGGCAACCATTTTAATTTCTGGTTAGCCTAGGTCTTAATCCCACCAAAATGAGTGCTGTGTTCAAACCACTCACGCAAATTGAATAAAATCAATTTTAAATTAAAGTAGACCCCGAGGGCTACAACTTTTGTGTCTGGTCATTTTTCCTAAAACGGCCTCTACGTGCCTCGTTTCGCAGCCTCAACATATATCCAAATAATCTATTTTTCCATATGTAATATATAATAATCTATATATTATAAAATTATTTCTACTGTTCATCTTCTACATGAACCCGAAAACCAGACACAAAAAAAAATCATTTTTCCTGTAAGCATTCCGTGATCCGTCGCCGGCTGTTCGGTCACTTCCCTGGCCAGCCACCACCACCACCACCTCCGTTGAGGCGATGGCTATCGGTCGGCGGTGGTTTGGCCGCCGGAGGTGGCGGTTTCCGGCGAACTCAAAATACCTTTTTCATGGTTTTTCCATGAAAACGAGAGACGGGTCCGGCTCCATTGAGTGCGAATCTCCTTTCTAAGGATCCTAAGATCTAACCATGAAAGAGAAGGAGCAGAGGAGGACCTTGTTCGCGGTTTGAAGGCGAGAAGAACGTCGGGGTGCGATGGCGCGGTGGTGGCATTTGCTAAACTTCTCCTACAGCAAGAACAAAGGTCTGATCCAATTACTTGAGCGTATAACCTTCTCCTCTTGCCCGGGTGGGCTTTTATAAATCAGGAAGTGGGAAGGTGAATGGGTAAAACCATTATGGCCATGAAGTTTCCCCCCCTTGACGTTTCGGTTACAGTGAAGGGATAAGAAATGGTGGAAACTGAACAGGTGTGTCCAGCTGGCGGTTTTCTATTGGACCACCTTTTCCTCATTTATTATATAATTATAGAAGGAAAACGGCCGGAAGTTACTCCTGGTGTAACTTCCCACACCAGCATTTATTACCACGCGTGTTAGAATAATTTCGTGCCTGAACCGTCGTTTCGGACAATGTCACGGGCGTGACACATAGGTCACGGGCGTGACAGGCCCGAATAGCCAATTCTGGGTTCGACGATCGTCGAACTGAGATCGACGATCGTCGATGGATGGTCACGGGCGTGACCCTTGGGTCACGGGCATGACAGGCCCGAATGGCAGATTGTGGGTCGACGATCGTCGAATTGAGATCGACGATCGTCGAAGGCTGGTCACGCCCTAGGTCACGGGCGTGACCTCTAGGTCACGGGCGTGACATGCCCGAATGGCAAATTTCGAGGTCGACGATCGTCAAATTGAGATCGACGATCGTCGAAGGCTGGTCACGTCCTAGGTCACGGGCGTGACATGCCCGGGCCGCAAGCTCGACGATCGTCTCACGGCGATCGACGATCGTCGATGGGGTCACGCCCATAGTCACGGGCGTGACACCTTGGTCACGGGCGTGACATGCCCAGACAGCATGTTCGACGATCGTCTCGTGGAGATCGACGATCGTTGAAGTAGTCACGCCCAAGTCACGGGCGTGACGGGTCGGTCACGGGCGTGACCAACCCTTGACCCGAAAACTCGGTCGATTTATTTTCACTTTTTGTGCTCCCTGGGGTTCTGACTCGACCAACCGACTCCTAGGGGTCTAGCCAGAAATGGGATGTTACACGCCTCTTGCCACACATTCCAAACCAAGGGACTCCCAGTCCCGCCTTAACCGCTCATCGTAAGCTTCAATCCAATTTCCTTGCCCTGAGTACTTCCTACTCAAAGCATCTGCCACCACATTGGCTTTCCCTGGCGTGTACTGAATCGCCACCTCATAGTCCCCAAGGAACTCGACCCACCTGCGCTGACTCATATTTAGGTCCTTCTGATCTAGGAGATATTTAAGACTCTTGTGGTCCGTGAAGATATCCACCTTTGCACCATAAACGTAGTGCCTCCATAACTTCAAAGCAAAAATTACCGCCGCCAACTCCAAATCATGGACGGGGTAATTTCTCTCGTGGGGCTTCAGCTGCCTTGACCCAAAGGCTATCACATTACCATGCTGCACCAACACGCATCCTAAACCGCATCCGGATGCGTCGCTGAAAATCTGGAATCCTTCGGTCCCCTTTGGTAGACTTAGGATCGGCGCCGTCATTAGCCTCTCCTTTAGGGTTTCAAATGCCTGATTGCACTCTTGAGTCCATACAAACTTCTGATCTTTGCGAGTTAGCGAAGTGAGGGGTAGAGCTATCCGCGAAAAGTTTTCCACAAACCTTCGGTAGTACCCGGCTAGTCCAAGAAAACTCCGGACTTCCGCCACGGTCCTCAAAACTGGCCACTCTCTGATGGTTTCTACTTTCGTTGGATCCACTGCCACCCCGTCCCCACTAATTACATGGCCCAAAAACGCCACCTTCTCCAACCAAAACTCGCATTTCGAGAACTTCGCATAGAGCTGGTTCTCTCACAACACTTGTAACACTATCCCCAGGTGCGACTCGTGCTCCGCTTCCGACTTGGAATACACCAAAATGTCATCGATAAAGACGACTACGAACCAGTCCAAATATTCGCGAAACACTCGGTTCATCAAGTCCATGAACACGGACGGCGCGTTCGTCAGCCCGAACGTCATCACCGAGAACTCAAAATGACCATACCTCTTTCCAAACGCGGTCTTGGGTATGTCTTCGTCACGAATCCGCAACTGATAATATCCGGACTTCAGGTCCAACTTGGAGTACACCACCGACCCCACCAACTGGTCGAAGAGATCGTCTATCCGAGGAATCGGATACTTATTCTTGACAGTCAATTTGTTCAATTCTCGGTAGTCTATGCACAAACGCATACTACCGTCCTTCTTCTTTAAAAATAACACCGGCGCACTTCACGGTGAAGAGCTGGGACTGATATACCCTTGCTCCAAAAGCTCTTGTAACTGAACCTTGAGCTCGGCCAACTCCTTTGGTGCCATCCTGAAGGGTGTACGCGACACTGGTCTAGCCTCGGGCACCAACTCGATGGAGAAATCAATCTCCCGCCGAGGAGGTGCTCCCGGTAGCTCCTCAGGAAATACATCTCCAAACTCCGCCACCACGGGCACTTCTCCAAGAGACAGCCTGGAAAGGCTAACCTCCAACAACGCTACTAGAGCTATACCTCCCTGGCTAACAGCTCGCACTAACTGAAGTGCCGAAACTAGGGAACAGGCCACTCCATGCAGGCCTTCAAACTTGACTTCCGCTTGCCCCACGCCCCTCAGGGTTACCACCTTGGACAAACAGTCGATACTGGCACGCTGCTCCGCTAGCCAATCCATCCCCAAAATCACGTCGAACTCGGACAACGGCAAGATCACCGCTACCAATATGAAGTCGACTCCCTCGAGCCTCCAACAAATCCGGCCTCTAGCCCTTGTAGTCATAGATGACCCATTGGGCATGCGTACTTTCAACTCGGAGTCCGTCGAGAAAGACTCCACTCCGATCCTCTGGTAAAGCCTTCCGCAAGGAAGGAGTGCGACGCTCCCGTATCAAAGAGTACCCTAGCGGGGTACCCAGATACCATTACAAAGCCTACACACATGCAACAAACATAAAGGCTTGAAAGTCAGGAATCTAAGGTGCAAGTTGAACACTCGTACCTGTCACCACATCGGGTTGACGGATTGCTTCTTGTTGCCCAAGGTTGTAGGCCCTTGGCTGCACTGGTTGAAAACGAGAAGCACTCGACTCCGCCATCTTCCCTTTCTCCGCGGCACTGGGGCCGGAGCGCACAGTTTGCTCCTGCCTTGGCTCTTGCTCAGTGCCCCCTTGGGTACAAAATCTTGCTATGTGGCTTGGCTTGCCACAACTATAGCATGTCTGAGAGCCCTTAGAACGTGACCCTCCGGACGTCCAATTGCTTTTCTCGCCCGACTTATATGTGGAAGGCTTCTTCTTCCATCGGCTCCCTTCCGCCATTCCGTGGGACTGAGCAGGCTTCTTCTCCTCCCCTGTTTGGGTGTGAAGCCCTTGCGACGCTGGGATCGCTCCATGTCACTCTCCAAAATTCGGGCCGCCTCCACCAGTTCGTTGAAACCCGCACGTTTCATCGATATGAGGGGTTGTCTTAGATTCTCCCTCAGTCCATGATAGATGAGATTGTCCCTCTCTTCATCGTCTGCCATGGTCGTCCCTGCATAACGACCCAAGCGAGTAAATTCCTGAACATACTCATCCACTGACTTGTCTCACTGCACCAGATGTAGAAACTGCCTCTGGAGGGCTAACCTCGTTGAGGCAGGTATGTACTTCTTCAGGAAGGCATTCCCAAACTCCTCGACGGACGGTGTGCGTCCTGGAAACTGCCGACCACTGTGGCTTACCCATCATAACTTGGCATCTCCCTCCAACATAAAGGCTGTGAACTCTGCCTTTTTCTCGTCTGGCACCTCTGCCGCCCTCAGAAGCTCCTGAATTCTAGCCCACAAATCCTCTACATCTATGGGTGTGCCGATTCCCTTGAAGGTTGGAGGGTGGAAACTCAGAAAGTACTTCATTTACCGGTCCCCATGCCCGACAACCACTCTCTCGGCCTGCGGCTCTGCCCGTCTGGCTTCCTCAACAGGCACGGTCGCTACCATGTCCGGGGTAGCAGGAGTTGCTACCCGAGCAATGGTAGCTGCTACCTGTGCTGTCGCTGCAGCTTGGGCCGCCACCATCGCTTCTGCAAGCATAAGACAGAAGTCGTCCGGTGTGACCCCCATCCCTAGCGGACCTTGCGCAGTCGCACTACTTACCGAGAGCTCTTCTCTTGTCCTCGAGGTCCCAGCCTCGTTGCTTGCACTCTAAACACAAGCAAGAAAACACAAATCAGTCTCTAATCGCAAGACTCGAACACCAGGACACTCATGCTCCCGCGATACTCCTATGTGGATAACTTCTTATACGCGGCTCGGCTTATACTTTCGACCGCGAAACTACTCATTGGATCGCGAACCTGCCTCTGATACCAAATTGTAACACCTCCCCTGTAAAGACCATATAATATGGGTCCGGCCGGGGCCCCACAACAAATGGACGCCACAGCTTTAGTATTAAAAGATGATATGAAAACTACCCAATCTCAAAACTCCAGACAAACACAGCGGAAACAGAACATTAACCGACAGAAGTTATCCACTTAACAAAAGAGTATCAAAGGGCCTTAAGGCCTTACACAATATAAGTCCAAAAATAAAAAGTGCCAAGCACCCCTAGGCTACCTCGGTATGCAAGCCGGACATAGTCAAACAACAGCAACAAAGCAAGGTAAAAAAAATAGTCAGGCGCAGCAACACTTCATGAGGCTTAGGGATTTTCACCCGGCGCGCTAGCTCCTACATGCGATCCTTGCCCTGTGAGGATTTGAAGTAACGTGGGTCAGCAAAGGCTGACCTCTACTGTGTAACAAACACATCTCCTCCCGGCCGTCCCTAACGGACTCCGGGGCACCACTCCACCTGCAAGTTAGCACTTCGTATACCAAAAGAGTATATATATTAAAGCGGTAAAACAGGCTTGGATGTCTCATACAACATACATGTTTTCTATGTTTTGTACAAGGTGAAAGGGGCCTACTATGCAACATGAATGCAACCCGGGTTTCACCCAAGGCACCCTAACTCGTATGTATCTAGCACAACATCAAACACCGGGTACTTCCGTTTCCCCATTGGCTTAAAGCCGCAAACAAAAGGGAACCACCATGTCCCTAACGGCACGCACGCCTTCACACGGAACCTTGCAAAGGCCCCACCCGCACAAGGGTCATAACCCCAGGGCTTACCCGCACAATCTGACTTCGCTCGTAAGGGTTCCGCCTCACACTGACCGATTCTAAGAAGCCTTGCTGGACCCCACCCGCTCATGGCTAAATTGCCCGGGCTTGCCCTCCGCTCGGCATTCTCGTCAGTCTCACACAAGGGGCTAGTCTCACCGGGACACTTTCCCCACATGACTTGTACGTCACGGGATAGCCAGCCGACCACGGAGACATAGCCGCGCCTTGGCATAGCACAACAAAGGTTTCCCCACCCCAATCGCCACTCGCACCGTGTCTTTCCCATGCTCCAAGGAAACCATCTACCGCACAAAGCGGAGCTAACCTCGTCCGGTTCCGACTACGAGTACTCACTCAAATATAAGGGGGAAAACACATACATACAACGGCGTATTGCCGCAACGGATTTCTACCGAATCCTCAAATCTCGCTATGCAACATCACCGGGTCGGACAAACGGTCGCGACCACGGCTTCACCCACAATGCTTAATCCACTAACGGAGCGGATCTCTAATGCAAGCATGCCGGGATGAACGTACTCAACCCGGAGGTTCCTCTTGAACCTAGGCTACACGAATCCCTCTCATTTGAGAGATTCGGTGCTCAAAAATACGAAAGGAAGGGGATGCTATTCAAGCATCCTAAATCCTGAAAACCGAGAGGAGAAGTATCGTTACCTTCCGTCCCCTCTTCCTAGCCATGGAGAAGATTTGCTCGGTTGAACACCACCCCAACGCTCCTACCTTCGCGGATCTGAAGTCCGTTCGCGAAACGGACCACCGAGGCTTCGCCGGCGGTCGGAACTTGGCCTCCTTCCTCCTCCTTGCTCTCCCTTCTCTCTAGAATCAAGAGAGATAAAGCCAAATGGAAAATGAGGGTTTGAAACCCTATTCCCGGCCTTAAACCACCCAGGGAGGCTCCCCATCGTTGGATCCTCCAAAGAAAAGAACGAACGGCCACGATCGGAACCCAAAATAGAAAATCTAGGCCGAACACGGGTTGCAACACGGCCGTGTGCATGGTTGTGTTAGCCTTACGCCGTCTCGTCTGATTCGAAAACCAGCACATGGCCTTCGACACGGCCTTTGACACGGCCTCCGACACGGCCGTGTCGCCATTGACACGCCCGTGTCGAGACCCGTTTCACGCCCCCTACTGACCAATTTTCCCAGTCAGAGAAGGACACGACCAAAAACACGGCCAAGGACACGGCCTTCGACACGCCCGTGTCATCCCCGACACGGCCGTGTCGTGACCCATGTCACGCCTATTAGAATAAATCCTACTAACAGCTCGAGAAGGACACGGCCAGGGACACGCCCGTGTCCAAGGCCGTGTGCCTTCTCGCCGATCGTCGATCAACACGGTTCGATGACCCAGGCGCAACACGGCTCGACGACCCAGGCGCTACACGGCTTGTGACACGGCCGTGTCACAGGTCGTGTGCCTACCCCCAAAACCCAAATTTGGCTGAAACAACGCCGTCGTTTCCCCTTCCAAGTTTTGGGGTGTTACATGTCGCCAGCAGCCGTTGCAGCTTTGACACGCCCCTGGTCACGGGCGTGACTTGGGGGCGTGACGCCTCCATCAAGCCCAGTTTACTCCCGCCGTTTTCAGCTTCCCGCCGTTTTCCAGAAACAGCCTTGACACGCCCTAGGTCATGGGCGTGACCTAGGGGCGTGACCCGTCAGTTAACAGATTTTGGCGGTTTTCCCTCCAACATTCCCGGGGTTTCAAGACGACGGTTCCGAGCCTGACACGCCCTAGGTCACGGGCGTGACCTAGGGCGTGACCATCCAGAAAATTTTTCTATAAATTCCAGACAGCTTCAGATGTCAAGGGAGGAATTTTTGGGAGTTGTAGTCTTTTAGTTGCTGTTTTATTTTATTGTATTTTCCATTTCTTAGCTTAGTTTTACTTTGTGTAAGTTTCAATTCTAGTGTGCTTTTCAATTTAATCATGTTTGTCCCTACCTTATCTTGTAATTCTCTTATTATGATGAGTAGCTAGATTTCATTTAGCACTTGATTTTGATGAAGCTTGCAATAAAATAATCTCTTCCTTTTTATCAAAAGTCTTATTCTTCATCTTACTCACTACGATTTATCTTTGATTTCTATTTCATCGAATTCATATTATGCGTATATGATCTTCGATCTAAGATCCGTATCCTAAATGACCGAGAGGTTGCGAATACGAGGAGATCACTCAAATATAAAAGGAGTTGAATGCACTCCTCGAGAGAGGATGATGTAAATCTTCCGGATTAGAGTCAAATCCAATAGTGGGGTTCACCGCCTAAAGCAAGCTTAGGGGTTTCAACTGGCCGAGAGGTCTTAATCGATCAACCTAAGGTTAGTTAGAAGCATGAGCTCGAGAGAGACGCTACTATAATTTAGGAACCTCCGCGGTCGAGTGAGTAGATAAGAACTCGCATTGCTTTATTTCTCAAGAAGATTTATTTTATCCAAGGGAATTCTAGATCAAGTGCTAGCTTCCTTAAATTGTATTTTTCTTTCTTAGTTTAGTTCTTATTTTTTCCTTCTTCAGAAACCAACTTTTCTGTCTGATAGGATAATAGCTTTTCTTGTGAGTATAAGTACTCAACAGGCCCCAAGTAGATATACGACACTTCCTATACTGCATTTCGATAGGTACGCTTGCCTATTCGGGATTCTAGTTTGGTTGTATTTTAACTTCTAGAAAATCTTCATCAGCATCTCTCCTCTTCATTGCTGCTCAAAGACACTCTCTATATCCCAAATTTCACATGAAATTTACTTTCTGTTCTTGCTCTCTGCACTCAGATAAATTGCACGGTTATTTTTAATGGCGCCACTCTTTCTTTCTCTGATTGTGTATCCAAAACTACCATTATTACTGGGACTACAAGTTGTGGTCTCTTTTTCCTTGACCACGACATTGCTCTTTCTACTTCATCATCTTTTCAGCTATGGCATCGTCGTCTTGGCCATCCTCCTTCTCGCCTCATTCATCAACTTTTTCCAGAACTCCCTTCGGAGGATCTTCCTTTGAATTGTCAGGCTTGTCAGTTTGGTAAACATCATCGATCTTCTTCCCCAGCTTAGAAGGGATGTAGTTCTTCGCGTCCTTTTCAACTTGTTCAGTCTGACATATAGGGTCCTTCTCCTACTGCCACTATTGGTCGAGGAAGCATGTACTTTGTTACGTTCATTAATGATTTCTCAAGAAGTACTTGGCTTTATCTCTTGAAGGACCGATTTGAGTTGTACTGTGTATTTGTTACCTTTTATAACGAGATTTCCACACAATTTCGTGTGCCTATTCAGGTTATTTGTACAGATAAAGCCAAGGAATATGTCAGCCATCAATTCTCTGACTTCTGCATTAACAAAGATTTGGTTCATCAAATGAGTTGTCTTTAAAAATCTCAACAGAATGGCGTTGCTGAACGCAAGAATCATCACCTTTTAGATGTGGCTCGCAGTCTTTCCTTACAAATGAATGTCTCTCGGCCTTATTGGGGTCATGCGGTTCTTCTCCCTTGCTATCTCATTAACCGCATTCCCTCATATGTTCTTCAGGGAAAGACTACATTTTTTGTTTTGTGTCCAGAGGTCGAACCATTTCCTTTGCCACTTAAAACTTTTTGATGTACATCATTTGTCCACGTCCCTTCTCTTGGACGTGAGAAACTTTCTCCCCGTTTAGTGAAATGCATATTTCTTGTCTATTGTCCTACTCAAAAGGGGTATCGATTTATTGATCCACTTCTACGCAAACAATATGTTTCAGCATATGTTCAATTTTTTGAAGATACTCCGTATTTCTTTCCTACTGCCTCTCTCGTGCCCTCTGAGTCTTGTTCTTCTCTGCGTTTTTTCTCGGCACCTCTGCCTGAGCTAGTACTTTCCTCATTTTCTCTTATTGCCCCGTCTTTCTCTAGAGCCTGATGTGTTGCCTTTGGACCATTCTATGCCTGTTCCAGGGCCTTCTGTTTCCTCTGATAGTACATTTGCTTCTCCGGTCAACAGTCACCTTGATCTTTCCATAGCCCCGTGCAAGGTGTTCGACATTGCACTCAACATCCTATTGATATTGTTGTCTCCTATGCTCAACTTTCCCTGAATGGCAAGCGTTTTGCTCTTGCTATCTCCTCGACTGTAATCCCAGCAACATATCACGAGTCTCTTGCTAATCCACAGTGGAAAGCTGTTATGGATGAAGAAATGCATACATTAACAAAGCGAGGGACTTGGACTCAAGTCCCCCCACCACTGGGAGTTGATGTGGTTGTTTGTAGGTGGTTCTTTGTAGTTAAGTATCTTCCAGATGGCTCGGTTGATTGCTATAAGTCAAGACTCGTTGCCACAGGGTTTACTCAGACAAATGGGGTAGAATTCTTTGATACTTTTTACCCTATTGCTCGCTTCAGCACAATTTGTGGTCTCTTCTCTATAACAATTTATCGAGACAAGGAGATGTCTCAGTTAGATGTGAAGAATACCTTCCTCTATGGAAATTAGCAGGAAGTGGTTTACATAGAGCAACCTCCAGGGTATGTTGCTCAGGGGGATTCCAAGGTATGCAAGCTTCAGAAGGCGATATATGTCTTAAAACAGAGTCCACGGGCTTGGTTTGACAAGTTCCATGGAGTTTTCTCCCTTATTGGATACAATCGAAGCTCTGCCAATCATTCTTTGTTTATACGAAAGACCACAAAATGGCTTGTGGTTCTTGCTGTCTATATTGACGATATTCTTCTGACTGGTGATGATAAAGAAGGCATTGATCTAGCCAAATGCCATCTTCAACAACATTTTGTGACTAAGGATATGGGAAATCCAAAGTACTTTCTGGGAATGGAGGTTTCCCGGAAGAGGAGTTCAGTGGTTCTCTCACCGCAAAAGTATACGCTAGATCTTCTAAAAGAAACCGGTCTTCTTGGCACGAAACCTGCTCGTTGCCTGATGGCAGTTGGAGATGATAATGGGTGGACTGAAGATTCTCCTCTTCTTCCAAATTTCATTGTGTACAAGCGCTTTATAGGAAAACTCATATATCTAACTGTTACTAGACAAAACATTTGTTATGCAGTTGGGAAGGTCAGTTAGTTTATGTAGAATCCTAGAGAATGTCATCTTCAGTCATCTATAAAGATTCTGGAGTATGTGAAAGGATCTCATAAAAGGGATTGTTGTTTTAGAAGAATGGTCATCTGAAGGTTGAAGTGTATTCTGATGCCAGCTATGCTGATAAAAAAGAAGATAGAAAGTCTACATCAGGTTTTTGCACTTTTGTAGGAGGAAACTTTGTTAGCTAGAAAAGGAAAAAGCAGGTAGTGGTTTCAAGGTCTAGTGCTGAAGCAGAGTATAGCAGCATGGTCTTAACTACTTGTGAGTTGAAGTGGTCGTGGGCACTTATACTGGACTTTTGTGAAGTCTATTATCATCCTCTTCCTATGTTCTGTGACAACAAAGCCTCCATTTACATATCAAATAATCCTGTCTTTCATAAGAGGACAAAGAAAATAGAGGTTGATTGTCAATTTATTATAAAGGAGAGTTTGAATAATCAGATTTGTACTCCCTTTGTCACTTATGATAAAGAACTGGCAGACTTCTTAACTAAATAAGTTTCCACTACATATGTTTGTAGCAAGCTGGGCATGATTTACATATACGCTCCAACTTAAGGGGGAGTGTTGGAGTTTGGCAGTTTTACCGTCTGGTCGGCCGGTTAGCAGTTCGGGCGATCTAGCAGTTTGTTCAGGCAGTCTAGTTCTTATCCTAGCAGAGGCAGTCAGAGGCCTTCTAACATTTGTAGTTTGAATGCTTGCCGCAATAGCAGCCTTGTGTCTTGACTGCAGCAGCGGATTGGTATCCAAAAGCAGTGGAGGAAAGGAGTCTAGCAGGCGATATGGTTATTTACGTGGGCGGTATGACGGCTAGCAAGCATTCTAGCAGTTAGCAACAGCGGACAGATCATTGGAGCGGATAAGTAATAAAGGAGCTTCAACGAACAATGTATTAACTACAACTGCCGTCATGGTGATAGTCTCTAGTAGTGTTCTGAGGCTCTCTTTGTATTATGTATAGTTGGCGGTTTAATTGTGTCAAACCGCTCTAACAGCCCGACTAGTTATTTAGACCCACATCGTAGGTTGTATTCTCTCAGCTCCCCTGATTTCTATAAATAAGGGGGCATACTAATGTAATGATTATCTTTTTGGAGAAATAAAATTTGTTGTTTATTTACTTTTTGGCATCTTCTCGTTCATTTCTCACATAAACCAAAGTCACTATACTTTAACTAACGTAAAAGTTGTTTCTATAATTATATTAAACCTAAAGGTATGTATATCATGAGTTCTTATGTTCTGATGTTTATGCTCATGTAGAATTTTAATCAATATAAACAAAGTATTTTTCGCAGCTTATATTCATGTTTATACTTCTGGACTAGTTAATCCATTGAGATGAGGGATACGACTATCAACATTTAACTTAAATTATAGTTTTCTTCATAACAACTTGAGGATTTCATAAAAGTGTAAGGTTCGAGTTCTTGACTGAGCGCCTGCGATTATCCCCTCTACGGCGTGACATCATGACACTTGTTTTCTCTTACTCTAATATGTTGTTTATATGTAGAGAAAATACAGGTTGTGACAGTTGGTATCTGAGGGCGAGGTTGTTTGACAATTGGTCGAACGATTATCTCTAGTTAGTTTTCGATTGTCTCATTCCATTTCATGCACACCGGTGTGTCATCAGTACGTATTGGATGAAGAATGAACACCACACTCATAAGCATGACAAGAAGTATACAGGGCATATTATGTAGTATGGGATGCATAATATGTGTTTGTATATGGATGCTCCAACGGAGCCACACGTGATTTTTATGTAGTATGGGATGAATAACAATCATCAAGAGAATGCAAATTAGAATTTGCTTTTTATTATATACGATATTATGTAGTATAGGATGCATAATATTTCATGTATACGCCGCTTATAACATACATTATGGCCTTTATTATATTGCATAGCACAACATGCTTGACATAACATAGTATTAACACACATGTCAAGGTAAGATTTACATAATGACATACGTCCTCTCATTGATTTAAAACAAAAAGAATAAGAATTAATGCATTCATGGTTTATGCCCATGAGTCGATTGGATGACGGTATATCATCATAAGTTAAGCATGACAACATAATGAAAATCCCAGAGCAAGTTAGCATCATGAGCAAGTGTCTAAACATGTAAGGTCTGGACTAAGTTATGTAGTCATAGCGGTTAAGCTAGGTTTTGATTTGTTGTTCATTGTATTCTTAGGATGCCTCCAAAGCGTGTTGTGACGAGGTCAACTCCCCAATATGAGGGTTAGTCATCTAGTGCGCAGAGTGAGGATGTGATTGAGGGACTTTGGTAGAGTAATGATGCCCTGTCTACGCAGACGGTGGAGATGTAATTGCAGATCCAGGCATCGCTGACTATCATTTCTGGACAGCAACCAAGATTGTGGGATCCTGTTATGGGTCAAACCGTTCCTTTTCCTCCCGCTCCTTTGGTGACTCCAGTTCAGCTGCCACTAGAGATAAGCTTTATGTCACATTTTCAACAACTAGGGCCTCCTACCTATGATGGTAGAGCTGACTTCATTGCATTGGATGACTGGATTATTGCTATCAAGGAGATGTTCTCGTATTCAGGGATTTCTACAGACCAGAGAGTGATGGTCGCCGCTTACCAGCTTAAGGGTCTTGCAAAGAGCTGGTAGTTGAGAGAGAAGGAGAACCTCACAGATGGATGCTCGTTGGAAGCCTGCAAGGAGATATTGCTAAAGAAATTTCTGCCATCGATCGATTGAGACCGCTTGATGAAAAACTTCTTGCTTCTGAAGAAAAGACAACTCATGGGCAGTGAGTATGAGATTGAGTTCAGCAAGTTGAGCAGATTTGCCCCAAATTTGGTTGCTTTTGATGCTAGCAGAGTTAAGCGATTTTTAAGTAGTCTTTGGAGTGACATAGAGCCACTTGCTAACACTTATGGATCCAAGAACTATGCTAATGTAGTAGAATATTCCCTAAAGGTCGAAGAAATCGATAACGCCAAGAAAAGAGGCATGCAACTAAGGAAGGACACGAGGAAGTCCAACGAGGGTAAGAATTCTCAGGAGTGTGGTCCCACTACAAAGTAAAGAAGCAAGGAGGTACGCAGTTTCTATGGCCGGTCAAGCCATCCGTTTGAATGGTATTTCAAGTGGTTAGGAGCTTAGAAATAACATCAAGTGCATGTTATTCAGAGCACTCCCAAAAGATATTTGGTTTGTAATTCGTGTAAGAAAAATGGGCATGATACTACCCTTTGTTGGGGTAAGGAGAAGGTCTGCTTCTTGTGTGGACAGAAAGGACATTTTTAGTTAAAATACCCGCAGTCTCAGCCCCCGTTGCAGCAAATTCCACTTCAAGCATTGCCGCCGTCGTAGCTTATGGATAAAGGGAAGTGAAAGTTAAATGCGATGACTTTGGAAGAAGCGTTGACATCCACCCAGGTTATCGCATTTCGCTTAAGAAAAGAGAGCCGAACTAGCAATCCAATTAGGCAAGTATACCTATCGAACTTTAGCTAGGGGACACAATTGTCGTGTATTTAATTCCTGGAATTATGGAGTACACTTACTCACACGAAGAATATTATTTTATCGACGGAAATCTTTAGGGTTAAAGAGAAAATTAAACGAACTTAATGAAAGAAAAATAGCACTAAAGGAGAACTAAATATAGCTAAATAGAAAGCATAAAAGACGCGATTACGATAAAGGATTGGAACAATGAGATGGAGAGTACTCGATCAGGAATCACCTCGGCTAAAGTTGATTTAAAACACGATAAACAAACTTAAGCTAAATAGGGTGAAGGTCCTTGACCATGGAGGTTCCTAAAGCTTGAACACGCTTCTCTCGAAGTCGTGCCCAACTAAGTTTAGGAAGGTCCGACTGACTCTCATCAAAATCGGAGGCCTAAAGCTCGCTTTACGCGGTGAACCCCGCTATTGGATTTTACTCAAATCCGGGAGATTTGGACGTCTGACTCGCTCGAGGGGTGAGTACAACTCTCTTTATTCTTAAATGCTCACTTCAGACTATCGGCCTCTCAGCTAACCAAAAATGAAAGCTAAGATGGAAAATATATATCAATGATAAATCTCCAAGCAAAGATTAATCAAGAGTAATTCGAAGGCCTAAATACTAAAAAGAAAAGGTAAATTCTAAGGATCATAACTTAATCACTCAAATCTCAGATTATCAAGATCGAGTATAAGGAGGATTAGTTAATCATAGTGGGGTGGAGGAGAAGAGAGGAGCAGAAGAACAAAGTGAAAATAATGGCAATAAAGAAGAGAAAACTACACTTTTCTATTAATAAAAAAAGAGAGCTTACAACTTGGAAATGAAAGATTACAAGAGCAAGAAAATTAAAATTATGATAGCATTACCATTAAAGCTACTAAAATAAATTACAAACTATTACAAGGAAAGCACTACAAGAGCTAAGAAAGACTAAAAATGAAGAAGAGAGAGAAATAAGACTTAAGAAAAATACAAGAAAAGCTTCAGTAAACAAATGGGCAGCACCTCCCTACACAATAAAAAAAACTCCCTGGAATGCTTGGAGAAGGGCTCAATTTATAGAAAAACTTAAGGGGGGTTTCACGGCCAGCGATATGGCCGTGTCCTGTACAGGTTACCTCGGGCAGTTGTTCTAGTGGGTGTGATCATGGCATCGTTGAAAAAGTGGGCTCACCCATGCTGACACAGCCAGCGACACAGCCGTGTTGGCGGCCATGTCCTGTGCGGTTAAAGGACTTTGATGCAAAATTCATTTATGGCGGGAACCGGGCTTCAAGGTGATGGCGACACGCCCGACGACATGGTCGTGTGGGTGGTCGTGTCCTGCTCTAGAAAGTCATCGGCTACTGGTGACATGCCCGGCGACACGGCTGTGTTGGTGGTCGTGTCCTTCTCAGGAAAAACTTCTGAACTTAGGTGACATGCCCAAAGTTGACAATGTCGGCTCGACACGCCCAGTGACACGGCTATGTTGCAGCTGTTTCCTCCTCCGGATGATTCTTTGGATTTCTCTAGTGGCTAATCTCCCTGGGAACAAGTGACATGCCCCATATACGGCCGTATTGGAGGCCGTATCAGGTCCAATTTTTACCTATTTTGTGAAAACCTACAAAAAACAGAAATAAACATTAGTGGCATAAATAAACATAAAAGGAGGTCAATATATAGGCTTATAAGACAAGATTTGTGCATAGAAGACCGAAAAAAACACTCTAATAGTTTAACTACAAAACAACCAATCAAATTCCCAAAAGCTTAAACTTTGCTTGTCCTCAAGTAAAAATATAGAAACTAGCTATCATAAAATGTGATTAATCAAAAATTTCTAATTATGCTTTCACAAGTACTATGTGAAATTCTAAGTAGGAAGAAGGTGAAACGTAAACCTAAAATTATTACTTATACATGGTTTCAACTTTTATAAACTTTACTAACAAAAATAGATCATCCAAAATTTTAACAAAATTCTTTAAATAAACTTAAGCAAAGAAACAAAATGAACAAGTGCATTGAGTTGTTACTAAATCCTAAGAGGCATTTTATACCCAAATTAAATAAAGAACAAAAACCTAAATTTAAATCCAAGACTTAACTAGTCTACTATTTTTCTTTACTTAGCTAAATGGAAACCTAGGAGCATGAATCAACAGGATTTAATAGGACTGAAATGTTTGGTTTACGCATATAATTAGGAATGGATTACAAAGATAAACATGAAAGCTTAAAATCACGCAATACCAAAAATAAAGAGCTTAAAAATTTACAAAAAAATAACATATATTTTTTCTTCTTTTTCTTTTTTATATATATATTTTTCTTTTTCAAAACAAAGGCCATCGACATTTTGAAATTGGCCACAAAAAGAAGCATAACTTTTGAGCATACTTTTTCCAAAAAGTTTTCCAAAAAATCACAAAACAATCCTATCACAACGTTAAATTTATGAAGCTCAAAAAGTTTAGTGTGATTAGAAGGATTGGAAGAATTTGGCTTTGGTGAAAAAAAAAGATACGTGGAGCTATCAAATGGAAATCGGAAGAAGTCTCAAAAGTGGCTAACTAGGGAAAAAGTATTTTTTTGTCTAGAAGGCTCAAACAAAAACAAAACGATGGACTACATCACTTTCATGCTCCTAAAGTTTGCCTAAAGCATTAGTTTTAAAAAATTTCAAAAAGTAGGTCTTAGAAATTAAATTGAGACTATTGGACTTATTTTAAAAATAAGGATAATATGGGTCTAGAATCGTTCACATCTACTATACTATTCAAAAGCTGACTTTAAAATTTTTTCGAAAAACAAAAAGAAAAAGTGTGGATGAAAGATTTTTGTGAAAGTAAAGAAAATAAAAAAACGAAAAACCATACTAAAAATGCGAGTTTTTAGGAAAATATATCACCTTAACATGCTACTGTGAATTAGAAACACAGCAAGGCCAACATTTTACTTGTGAAGTATAATTAAAAAGATTGATTAGGAAATTTATAATTAGCTAAGTTGTTTATGAAATGCCCCGAAACTCAAAAGAGCAACGGGAAGCGTTTTGCGCAAAGTCTGGGACATGGTAGAGGTCACACGGCCTAGGACACGGGCATGTCCCATGGCCATGTCACGCTCGGGGTCGACGTCTCAGTGAGTGGTTGATGATAGTGCAGGCGTGGAGTGTCGAGACTACGAACACGGCCTAGGACACGGGCGTGTCCCAGGGCTTTGTCCTGATCAAGAAGTCTGTTGGTTTGTGTTGTGGATATTACACGGCCTGTGGCACGGGAGTGTCCCAGGGCATGTCTGGCACACGACATGTGACACGGGCGTGTCACCTAGCCGTATCATGCACGAGTCATTTTTGGATCTCTGCAAATGGAGGAACACGCCCAGCAACACTGGTGTGTGTTTGTTGACACGGGCGTGTAATAATCGACACAGGCGTGTCGAGAGCCCGTGTTCTTTTCGGGATGCGACGGTTTCAACATCGATTGTGGCATACAGCCTTTAATACGGCAGTGTCACAAGCCGTGTTCGGCCCATGTTTTGTATTTCAGGATGAATCGTGGCCATTTGTTTCCTTATGTTGGGATCTAACAGCTCGGGCCTCTCCATGCTAGGGTTAAGGCTAGGATTGGGTGTTTAAACTCTCATATTCCATAGGCCATTCTCTTTTTAAATCCTAGAGAGAAGGGAGAGAAAGGAGGAAGAAGGAAAAGGGAGATCCTGTCGCCGGAAGAGATTCGGAGCGCCAAATCGCAAACCAAGCCCAGAACTGTGGAGGCAAGATCATCACGGTGCTTTTCATCTGCGTAGTTTTCCATGGCGCCGAGAAGAAACGCTAGGGTAACGATTCTCATCTTGAGCATGTGAAGCTCTTATTCTTTTACATAGGGAAAACCCTCTCCCACGAGTGTGCGATGAGTTGCCGTGTTCCTTGGGGTAGATATGTAATGTCCCCCTTATTTAGAGTCCGAAATCATAGTACAGACATAGGCATGGTGTGTGAAGCCTTCTCGGACATGTTGGTCTTGATCGGTGATGTTTTATTATGCATTGTTGGCCGGAGAAGACTCCGTGCCTTTGGTTGTTTTTGGGTTTCTACGTGGTAGATTGCAGTAGGGATCCTTGGGGATTTACCCCATGACGCACCCAGAAAACTGGGCAGAAATGCATTTCTGTCATCTTGGTGGCATGGGAGCCAACCTTGAACATAACTTTGTTATGTGCTTTTGTTATCGAATTTTGGATGCGGGAGAAGCTTTGCCCCCACGTACGTCTTTAAGTGACTAGGCGGTGTGAGAAACGGGCAAGTGCAAACAGAACCGGGCTATATGGTTTGGTGACAGATACCTGAAAAAGGGACTGACCATTGGCATAGTCGTGCGAGTCTTAGGCTTAGACCGGAAAGACTAAAAATGCTCACAAGATTTATCGTCCAAGGGATGGTGGTGAGACCGTGGTTATGACCGAGTTCACCGAGTTATTGCTCTGAGAGCACAGTGTGTGTGGCCGTGTGAGCCTGCACCTATGATGATGTGCTTATTCACTATATTACTTGTCTTGCTAACAAGTGTAGGGAAGGTGCTTTGCCGCCCCGGTTTGGGGGCGGAATCGTTATAATTTTGTCAGCTTTAGCTGACCGTTATTCTTGTTTGCCACCGTTACGGTGATTTGTGCTTGCAGGTACTGCGGAGCCGAGTGGTAAATAGTGGGCCAAAGCCCAAGTTGCTGAGTCATCCCTCAAAGGCCTTGTTTGTTTACTTATTTAAATCATGTTTGGCCGGCCTACGAGCCGAAGTTTGTAAGACACTATTTATTTAAGTGAACTTTTGTAAGGCCATAAGGCCAGTACTTTTGTGCACTGTGTAGTTCATTCCTACTGGGTTTTGTTTATGAACATTCATGCTTTTGCTGGGTTCTTTATTTTTGCAACTTAATAAAATTGCTTCAGCTAGATGATCTGAATAAGACGTTGATTGGAAGGATGGTTTCATCTAGTAACCCACCGATCTGTCCGTGGTATATGGCGTCAGGCCCTTGTAGGACCTACTACTATATGCAATGTGACGGATAAGCGTGTTACAATTTGGTATCAGACTACCGTTTTCGGTCAGGCTTAAATGAATTCATTGGCGAATTCACTTTAAGGTGTGGTGAGCACATGTGTGTGCGTCATCGTTATAACATGAAAAGAACCCATGAATGTCCACTTAGGAATGAAAATACACATGTTTGAGGAACCTGCGTGTTCCTATAATTGCTTTTTGCAATGTTATTTGGTCACTTATCGGTGTTTTATACGATTATAGGTGACCAAGAGTGGTGCTGGGCCGTCAGAACGTCCAGTTTTTGAGGAAAGCAGAGCACCAAATGATGCGCTGGAAATACCTCCTTCGGCTAAGACCATTCGATTGGTAGCGGAGGTAGTGTTTGTAATGATCAATGTGCAGCCTGTGTGACAGGTGCGGCAACTTGACCCTACAATAGAGCAAGTACCGTTCAGAGCAGCGGAGCCAAGGAGAGTGGAGCAGGTTATTGTGGAGCCAATGTTGGCTAGGAGAGCAACGGAGAAATAGCTTAAGCACGTGATGGGCATCAATCCTCTAGTGTTCTCGGGGACGGGAACCCATACTCAAGCAATGGATTTGATCTCCAGAATTAAGAGAGTGTTGCCAGATACTGAGACGAAAGAGTTGCAGAAGGCCACAATTGCCATGTTCTTGTTGGATGGTGACACAAGACTATGGTTGGAAGGCTTGGAGCTACACGATCTGATTGGTAGACAACTTACTGACATCTCGAAAGAAGAATTTTCAAGATTATTCTTGGCTTGATACCTCCCCTCAGCTCAGAGGATAGCAATGGAAAATGAGTTCCAGAAGCTGGTGCAAGGTGAGAGCAGCAAGGATGACTATCTCCACGAGTTTACTCGATTAGGTCGGTATGCAAGCGCTACCTTCGCTGATGAGGAGTGAAAGACCAACCAATTCTACGAAGGTCTAAGGGATGACTTGAGACTGCTACTATCGAGACCGATGATGCAGGGTTTCCTGACCTTGGTCAATACGGCCCGGTCTTTAGAGAAAGACATGAAGAACATACAGGCGAAGAAGGACTCTTGCGAGAGGAAGTCAGAGTTCAAGGTGCCGTCTATAAAATCTGGTTTCCGCAGGTGGAATAAGAAGTCTAGTATGTCGGGTCCAACCCCTTCTTTGGGTGCCTCGGGGACAACTACCAACCGAACCCCGGTCGTTATTTTTACTTGTGGGAAGACGGGGCATTTTACCCGTGACTCTTGGAGCGGACGTCCAAAGTCTTAGAGGAAGCGGGAGCAACCTACGAAGAAAAGGGCGAGGCGGTGGAGTCAACCGCATCCTATTATGCTCTGACTCAACCAAGAGTCTATAATCTGGGGCAGCAAGAGGCCATCAAACAAGCAGACGTGGTGACAGGTATGGTTTAAATTTATAGCAAGCTAGCTTTAAATACTGTTACCTAGTGCTTGTTAGCTTATTACTGTTTGTATAGGCTTTGTTCTGATTTCGACAGTCTGGCAAGAGCACTATTCGATACGGGAGCTTCACACTCCTTTTTGTCCGAAAGTTTCATATCGCGCATCGGATTCCCTTCTTCGATTGTGAAGGACAAATTGGACATGTTGCTGCCGAAAGGATGTTCTATGCGCGCGGGAAAAGTTTGTGCCGTAAGGGTTCATATTGGAAGGCAGGAGTTCGACCTTCTAGCGTCATTACTGCCGCTAGTAGAGTTCGACGTCATATTAGGTATGGACTTGCTTTCGGAGAAGAAGGCATACATAGATTGTAACCCTAAGGAAGTCAAGCTGGGTGTTGGGCGGGAGACAACGTTTGAGGGATTGAAGGGGTCGAGCAAGATATTGATGTCTGCTCTTCAGGTGGTCAAGGCAGTTCGTGCTGGCGCAGAGTTGTTCTTCACTCTAGTAGAGGCTATAAATACTAAACCCGCTTTGGGTAGTATCCCAGTGGTATGCGAGTACCCCGACATATTCCCGGACAATCTTTCCCAAGCCCCACCACAGCGAGAGATCGATTTCACGATCGAGCTAGTTCCAGGTGCCAAACCAGTGTCACGCTCTCCTTATAGGTTGGCGCCTAAGGAGATGGCAGAGCTAAAGGGTCAACTGGAAGAGTTGATAAAGCAAGGTTATGTGCGTCCAAGTTTGTCTCCTTAGAGCACACTGGTCCTCTTTGTTAAGAAGAAGGACGGAAGTTTGCTATTGTATATCGACTACAGAGAACTGAACAAGTTAACGAAAAAGAACAAATACTCGATCCCAAGGATTGATGATCTTTTCGATCAGTCAGTCGGGTCGTCGGTATATTAAAAATTGGATCTGAAGTCTGGTTACTATCAGCTGAGGATAAGGGAGTGTGATATCCCAAAGAAAGCATTTAGCACAAGGTATGGGCATTTTGAGTTTACGGTCATGCCGTTCGGGATGACCAATATGCCCTCAGTATTCATGGATCTGATGAAAAGGACGTTCAGGGAATACTTAGACCATTTTGTGATCTTATTTATTGATGACATATTGGTGTACTCGCCGTGCAAAGAAGATCACTTCAAGAATCTGCATTTTATTTGGGAGACGCTGAGGAGGAACGAACTATATGCAAAGTTCTCCAAATGCGATTTCTGATTGTCCTCAGTGGCATTCCTTGGTCACATAGTCAGTGGTGAAGGGATTGCGGAAGATCCAGCAAAGATTTTTGAGATACAGGAGTGGCCTGTATTGTCTTCGGTAGCGGAAGTTTGGAGTTTTCTGGGGATTGCTGGCTATTACAGGTGCTTCGTAGAGAACTTCTCGCGGATAGCGTTACCTTTCACGACTTTTACAAGGAAAGATAAAAAGTTTGTATGGACGCAAGAGTGCGCACAAGCATTCGAAGAGTTGAAGAGTCAGTTGACTACTGCGCTAGTGCTAAGTTCGCCGAGTGAAACCGAAGGTTTTGAGATTTACAGTGATGCCTCGGGCAGTGGTTTTTGCTACGTGCTGCTGCAGCATGGTAGTGTAATTGCGTATGGCTCGAGTCAGTTTAAAATACATGAGAGGACTTATCCGATCCACTATTTGGAGTTAGCGGCCGTGATTTTTGCGCTAAAGCTATGGAGACACTATTTATACGACGTAAAGGTCGATATTTATACCGACCACAAGAGCCTGTAATACCTGTTGGATCAAAAGGATTTGAACATGAGGCAGCGGAGATGGATGGAGTTCCTGGGGGACTATATATTCAAAATTCATTATGTCTCCGGGAAAGGCAATGCAGTTGCGGATGTGTTGAGCCGCAGGGCTCCCGTGCAAGCCAACTAGTTGTCGGTTCATGATGAGTGGTTGATTCGGGAGTTGGAGGCATTATATATCTCTTGTGTTGACAAGCAGACTAGCGCCGAAGCATTATTGAACTGGACGGAAGTTCAGTATGATCTGGCTGATCGGATTCGGCAGGCTATGGATTTGGATAGGAGCATGAAGGAGATCATGGATGCAGCTTCAGATGGGTAAATTTCACAGTTTTCAGTCAAAGATCGACTGCTAAGGAAGGACAGTCGTTTATGCATCCGAAACATGGGAAATCTACGAGCAGAGTTTATGTGTCAGGCTCATCATACCAAGTACTCAATTAACCCAGGGAGTACGAAGATGTACCGAGATCTAAAGAAGTTGTTCTGGTGGCCAGGACTCAAGAAGGATGTGGCTCTATATGTGGTTAAGTGTCAGACTTGTGCCTTAGTTTTGGCAGAGTGCCAAAAGCCAGGGGGTTTCTTGAAATCTTTGTCTATTCTGGAGTGGAAGTTCGATGACATTTCGATGGATTTTGTGCATGGCTTGCCAAGGTCGCAGTAAGGGAACTGACGCCATCTGGGTCATCGTAGATCGGCTAACAAAAGTGTCGCTGATGTTTAAAACGCGCTGGTTTCTTTTTTATTTTATTTTAAGATGAGTGGGATTTTATTTTATAAAGAAAAAGAAGAGCGTTTTGTTTTGTTAGAAACCGAGTTTTAACGAGAGGGAGGCAAGTGCACTTATCGCGTGTAGTACAGGATATTCCGGTGTGGAATATCGGGGTCGTATTGTTCTCGGGGCCGGCTTAGCTATATCTACTCTTTCCCTGAAAGCCTATTATTCTACCGATAATATCTTAGGTGGATTGTATAAAAAATGAAATGGCGAACATAAAAATAAATATAATATAGAAAATGAAAGCAGGAAATAAAGTGCAGAAGGCCGACGAAGAACTCGGCGCGACGATATCAAAAGAGAATTTGAACTAAAATAACTTTTAATAAAAAGAGATCCTAAATTTCAAATTAATTAAGGCGGAGGCTCGGCCGTGGAGGCTCCAAAGGAATGAGCTCACTTATCTCTAAGGCTATCACTCACCTGAATGCTAAGACTATTCGACCGATCGCTAGACCGACGAAGGATTCATCTTAACGCCCGCATTATGCTGAGAACCCCGCTATTGGGTGGGGAACCCAATCCGGTAGAGTCACGCGCCTCCTCTCTCGAGGGTTAGCGCGGTGCTCTCTTTACCCAAGGGTGATCGGTCCATACGTGCGGCCTCTCGGCGTTGCGTATGGATAACGGAAATAGTGCCCGCACATGGATTATGCGGCCCTACGCGTCGTTAACCTGGGGCAAACCTTAAGAAATTTAATTAAACTGGAAAACAAGACATTCAATTATTTAAAGCTACTTTATTTGTCCCAATGCTCTTCGATATTGAGGGCTAAGGGCGGTTAGCCACTCATCGGAATGGGGACACTTACACTAGAAAGCAATAAAGAAAGCTATAAAGAAAGCAGTAAGAAAGCAGTAAAGAAAGCTGAAAATTGCAAGTCCTACTCAAATGAGTAGGACTGAAGAAAGCAGTAAATGCGAATCCCGGCTCAAATTAGTGGGCGGGGGTAAATTAATATCATACACGCACACACTCTACGGAAATTAAAATCACACACACGCACTCTACAGAAATGTAAACACACGCACACACATAAAGTTTTCCTGCTCAAGTGAGTAGGAAGAAAATGAAAGCATTAAAATGACGAGTCCTACTCAAACGAGTAGGTGGGAAATGAAAGTAGAGCGCCATTTAACTCTTAACGAGTAGGCGGAAATAAATGCATACGCACACACTCTACAGAAATTAAAATAAAGCAATAAAATCTAACTCATACACGCACGCACACATGCAAAAAATTAAGAAAAACAAAGTGACTGAAAAATTAAAACAACTGCATTTCTACCGCTAGAATGCGGTAGAAATGCATAAAAAGAGAAAATAAAAATTAACCGGACAAAAAGTTTTGCAAATAAACGCAAAATGAAAGTTGGCTAAAAATTAGAACAACTGTATTTCTACCGCTAAAATGCGGTAGAAATGCATAAAAAGCGAAATTAAAAATTAAAGGGACTAAAAAGTTTTGAAATTAAAAAGCAAAAATGAAGTTGACGAAAAATTATAACAACGACTTTTTCATTCTTAAGTTTTTATAAAAGCTCCTAAAAAGTGAAAATAAAACTAAAAAAGACAAAAAAGTTTACAATCCTAAAGAGCCTAAGTTAAATAAAATCAAAATGAACACTTTTTAGGTGTTTTTATAAACCCTTAAGAATGAAAATAGTAAAAAGAAGAGAAAGCTAAAGCTAAACGGGTGCGGAAAATGAAAATAAAATGGGCAGCGTAACGGCTAGTAAATGCGATAAAATCCTAAACTAAACTAAGTTATAAAGCTTTAAAAGATAAAACATGAAAAGAACAAAAAAGGGAACGAAAAATTACTTAAGTTAGGGCGCTTAATTGAATTCCAAGCCATGCGAAGAGAGAAAAACTAACATTTTATAAATAAAAAGGCTATTACAAAGTAAAATAAAGCAAACATCCTAATACAAACTAAGAGAGAGAGTGGGGGGGGGGTAAAATAATTCCCTTACATAAGCATGGAATCCAAATGGGCAGCACCTCCCCTAAGCAATTTGGCCAAAAAAGGAGACAAGAAAAAGCTTCCTGGAAGCTTGTATTTATAGGCAAAAATTCGGGAGTGACACGCCCTAGGTCACGGGCATGACAGGGGGGCGTGTCACTACTATTCATGAGCTGATCGGCTGATTTGACTGGAGCTTTAACTTCGGATGAAAACGTGGCGGTCACGCCCCAGGTCACGGGCGTGACAGGTGTTAGTCACGGGCGTGACTAGGGCATGACGGGGAGCTGGATCTGGGGATTTGACGGAGCCTTGACTTCGGGGCGGTCCACGTGGCGGACACGGGCGTGACAGGATTGTCACGGGCATGTAGGTGGGGCGTGACCCGGACAGCTAGCAATCAATGTCGGCAGTGTTGACAGTTGACGAAGAGTTGAGTGCCGACATCGACACGGGCGTGACGAGCTTTGACACGGGCGTGACTTGACGGCGTTGAGTGATGAACAGTGGAATTGTTGAGTGTCGACTGGCTGATGGCGTTGAGCGCCTGACACGCCCGTGTCGGGGGGTGACACGGGCGTGATAAGGCCGAAAAAATATTTTTCTGAAAAAAAATTCAGAAAACAAAAAAAAGCTAAGTTAGAAATAAAAAATTACAAAAAAAAACAATTTATAAAATAAAACAAACTAAAAAATATAAAAATAAACAAAAATGACTTAAATAAAATACGAAAATATAGGTATATTTACAACTCGCCAAAAACTTGATGTTAAAAACGCGCAGGTTTCTTTTTTATTTTTTTTTAAGATGAGTGGGATTTTATTTTATAAAGAAAAAGAAGAGTGTTTTGTTTTGTTAGAAACCGAGTTTTAACGAGAGGGAGGCAAGTGAACCTATCGCGTGTAGTACAGGATATTCCGGTGTGGAATATCGGGGTCACATTGTTCTCGGGGCCGGCTTAGCTATATCTACTCTTTCCCTGAAAGCCTATTATTCTACCGATAATATCTTAGGTGGATTGTATAAAAAATGAAATGACGAACATAAAAATAAATATAATACAGAAAATGAAAGCAGGAAATAAAGTGCAGAAGGCCGACGAAGAACTCGGCGCGACGATATCAAAAGAGAATTTGAACTAAAATAACTTTTAATAAAAAGAGATCCTAAATTTCAAATTAATTAAAGCGGAGGCTCGGCCGTGGAGGCTCCAAAGGAATGAGCTCACTTATCTCTAGGGCTATCGCTCACCTGAACGCTAAGACTATTCGACCGATCGCTAGACAGACGAAGGATACCTCTTAACGCCCGCATTACACTGAGAACCCCGCTATTGGGTGGGGAACCCAATCCGGTAGAGTCACGCGCCTCCTCTCTCGAGGGTTAGCGCGGAGCTCTCTTTACCCAAGGGTGATTGGTCCATACGTGCGACCTCTCGCCGTTGCGTATGGATAACGGAAATAGTGCCCGCACATCGATTATGCGGCCCTACGCGTCGTTAACCCGGGGCAAACCTTAAGAAATTTAATTAAACTGAAAAATAGGACATTCAATTATTTAAAGCTACTTTATTTGTCCCAATGCTCTTCGATATTGAGGGCTAAGGGCGGTTAGCCACTCATCGGAATGGGGACACTTACACTAGAAAGCAATAAAGAAAGCTATAAAGAAAGCAGTAAGAAAGCAGTAAAGAAAGCTGAAAATTGCAAGTCCTACTCAAACGAGTAGGACTGAAGAAAGCAATAAATGCGAATCCCGGCTCAAATGAGTGGGCGGGGGTAAATTAATCTCATACACGCACACACTCTACGGAAATTAAAATCACACACACGCACTCTACAGAAATGTAAACACACGCACACACACAAAGTTTTCCTGCTCAAGTGAGTAGGAAGAAAATGAAAGCATTAAAATGACGAGTCCAACTCAAACGAGTAGGCGGGAAATGAAAGCAGAGCGCCATTTAACTCTTAACGAGTAGGCGGAAATAAATGCATACGCACACACTCTACAGAAATTAAAATAAAGCAATAAAATCTAACTCATAGCACGCACACATGCAAAAAATTAAGAAAAACAAAGTGACTGAAAAATTAAAACAACTGCATTTCTACCGCTAGAATGCTGTGGAAATGCATAAAAAGAGAAAATAAAAATTAACCGGACAAAAAGTTTTGCAAATAAACGCAAAATGAAAGTTGGCAAAAAATTAGAACAACTGCATTTCTACCGCTAAAATGCGGTAGAAATGCATAAAAAGCGAAATTAAAAATTAAAGGGACTAAAAAGTTTTGTAATTAAAAAGCTAAAATGAAGTTAACGAAAAATTATAATAACGACTTTTTCATTCTTAAGTTTTTATAAAAGCTCCTAAAAAGTGAAAATAAAACTAAAAAAGACGAAAAGGTTTACAATCCTAAAGAGCCTAAGTTAAATAAAATCAAAATGAAAACTTTTTAGGTGTTTTTATAAACCCTTAAGAATGAAAATAGAAAAAGAAGAGAAAGCTAAAGCTAAACGGGTGCGGAAAATGAAAATAAAATGGGCAGCGTAACAGCTAGTAAATGCGATAAAATCCTAAACTAAACTAAGTTATAAAGCTTTAAAAGATAAAACATGAAAAGAACAAAAAAGGGAACGAAAAATTACTTAAGTTAGGGCGCTTAATTGAATTCCAAGCCATGCGAAAAGAGAAAAACTAACATTTTATAAATAAAAAGGCTATTACAAAGTAAAATAAAGCAAACATCCTAATACAAACTAAGAGAGAGAGGGTGTCACAGCCCGCATTTTTCTCATTAATAAATAAATCAGAGCACGAGATAACTACGAGCTGTGATGCCACGTCAAGCAGGGGATAACTGCTGACGCTCAGGCAACACTCTAAACTTTCAAATCATAAGTTAAAATGAATAGAAAACTGATTTTAAATTGATTGGCCGTATCCCTCGGCTCAGTGGATTAGAAAGTCCACAGTTTGAAAAACTATTTTTATACGTAGCGGAAAAATACTTCATTTATGTTTAACATCCTAAAAGAGCGCATAAGTGTCCTATGAGGACAACTTACACTATGCAAGACCCTAGATTTCAATTTATAATATTTATAAAGAAAACAATCTTTTTACGCATTTGGAAAATAATGTATGAGCTTTTATAAAACATGTTGATCATGCAATACATATAGTAGTTCTTATAGGTTGTAAAGTAACTAGCAACCTAGCATAAAATATTCCCAGAGAGCGAGTGAAACTACCACAAAACAGGTTAAACTAGCAGTTAAGCAAAGACTTAGTATCACCAAGGAAAATCACCAACGAGCGTCAACAACCTGACACGAACTCGCTGGCGAGCATGTATGTCTGTACTACTACAAAGCTAAAGAACTACCTCAACAGGTGAGGAAAACACTGCCACCACGCAGTCCACAAAGAAACTCCTGAAATTAGCCGCTCAGCCGGCTACAAACCTGAACCTGAGGCATTCAAAAGAAGAACACCTCAGCAAGAAGTAATAAAACAAGTGGCAAAGAAATATCAGATTAAAAATCGAATGAGAAGAGCAGAAAGAAAAGGGTTACCAACCCTGCAAGGGAAAATGCTGAAAAACCTCAGCTAAGAATCCAAAAAAAAGAGAGACAAAAAAAGTAAGTGTAATAATCAGAAAATTGAGAGAAATGCAACAAGTACTAAAACGTACCAAACTCCGCTCAAGCCTGCAGAGGCAAAAGGGAAACAATATGCGTCAAAGGAACAATATGAAAGGAACTAACAGTCCTAAACTTGTAAATCACTAGCACTGGCACAAATCCAAAACCTGTGTCGGAGACTAAGAACAGTCACAACCGAACAAGCAGGTCCAGGTGTCTCAAGAGTACTAAAGGGGCCGCCACAGGGTCCACACACATAGAGTTCCAACCTCTTACAGGAACCCAAAATGTCCAAAGGAGGGAATGGTGGTGGCCACGGCTCGAACTCCCCTGGTACCGTACTCCCTCAGAAACCAGCTACCACATGCTAAGGATCCACGATTCGGCGCCAAAACTGGCCGACAACACCACTTAGAAACTACCAAGTTCTACAACCAAAACCCGCCGAAATAGACTAAACCTAAATTCGGCGACACCCGCCGAATTATTTCCCACTACCCGCCGAATTATTTCCCACTACCCGCCGAATTATTTCTTAGAATATAAATTATTCCGATTTCTTCCTAGGAATTTAGGCCGACTACGAGGCCCTAACCTAGGAATATTTCTAAATCTCACCTAACACTACTCCGGAATTCTACTACAGGAGAGATAATAAGGCGAAAAAAAAATACAACTCATGGAGGCGCGCAAGAGGGGAGAAGTCCACTTGCCTCAAATCGTTCTTGAAAACGTCCACCCAAAATACTCCACCACGTAGATCCGTCCAAAATGGGGCACGCGGAGACGAGATCTATGAAAAAAATGGACAACCGGGGTTAGGGCCGAAAAAATCTATGGCGAAACGGTCACCGAAACGGGAAAAGCTTACCGCGATCTCGAAGCTCTCGCCGAGAGCTTTCCAACGCCGCGATCGGATCGAGATTCCGTCCACCGGATCGACGGTGGCGGCCGCCGGAAGGTTCGCGAACGAGAGGTTTCCGCCTCGTTTTTCTCTCGCACAGGAGGGGGGGGGGGGGGGGGGCTCGGCTCTTGATCGGGGAAGAAGAGGAAGTATTTTATTATTATATAGTTAATAATATTAAAAATAATAATATTATAAGTATTATAATATTAGAATTGAAATAAATAAAAAAAAAATGAAATAAAGAAATGACAAATGGGGGGGGGGGGCTGCTGGTTCGGCGGGAGGCAAGGCAAAAAGGGGGGGGGGGGGCTGATTCGGTGAGAATGATATAACATTCTCACCGATTCCCTCTCCCCCTTCTTATTTTATTTTTTTTTTTTTATTCTTTTTTTTTTATATTTATAATTATATAAAAATGAAATAACATTATACCGTTACGGAGGGCCAAACGCGCGCCGAATCGAACGAAATTCGCACCGTAGGCGAATGACGACGCTACGAATCCAACGGCGAAGTCGAAATCGAATTCCGATGCACCGTTTTCGAGATAAAAATTTCTAAAGTTAACGGCGTACGCGAAAACATACAAAACTTCAATCGCGCGCCGAGGCTCCAAAAATTCTCGGAACGCGAGGAAACTTGACGAGTAAGTCTAAAATTAGCCGATCTAATTTCCTAATGTGGAAATTTCCACTCCTGACGCAAATCCCAAAATCTGGCCGGTCAAACCTAACGAACGCAAAACGCGCTAACGACAAAGTCGGTATCAAAATCCGACGAACAAAACTCGGGCAAATTCCTCCCGAAGCCAGAACACAAGCATTCCCCAAGAGGCTCCACCGAGTCACCAAACAGACACCGGCTCGCTAGGGAATCTTGCTACAAGGCATCACCAAGCCACGCAGGAAACCTAAAGAGCTAAGAGCACGCTCTAACAACGTCACATGACCAACACGTGCTAACATAACGCTCTGACGTCATACTACGCCAAATAAGAAATTTAAATAAATCACTGGAAAAAATCGGGGGGCGTTACAGTCACTCCCCTAAAAGAAAGTTTCGTCCCAAAACTTTACGCATAAAACACTTCTACCAAAGAGGGAAAAGAAAATAACCAAGGGTTATCGAAAGCATACCGAGCAAAGCTAGGAGAACAGATGAGGATGCGCCTCCCTCATAGCGGACTCCAACTCCCAAGTCGCGCTCTCCCGTCTTGGTTTCTCCATAGAATCTTTACCATCGGTATTGTCTTCCTCCGCAACACTCGATCTTGCACATCCAGAACACGAATAGGAACTTCCACGTAGGAAAGGTTAGGCTCTAACTGGGGCACTGCATCCAGAACTTGTCTGTCACTTAGCACGCACCTCCGCAATTGGCTCACGTGAAAAAACATTGTGCACGCCAGGAAAATTTGCGGGTAATTTCAATTTGTAGGCTGACACACCAATCCGTTCCACAATCTCAAATGGTCCCACATACCTTGGGTCCAACTTATGGTTCTTACCGAACCTCTTTACTCCAACCATCGGGGAAACCTTAAGGAATACCATGTCCCCCACAGAAAATTCCAAAACGGACCTACGCCGATTGGTGTTCTTCTCGTATCGCTCTTGAGCTATCCGAAGCTTCTCTCGAATAAGCTTTACAGAGACTTCCATTTCTTCTAAGGCATCTGGACTTAACAGCGGCCTCTCACCAACCTCAGCCCAAAATAGAGGAGTTCTACATCGTCTTCCATATAGCGCTTCGAAAGGAGCCATTTGCAGACTCTCTTGATAAACTGTTATTGTACGCGAACTCCATCAACCTCAAGCGTTCATCCCACGCTCCTCCGTGGTCTAATATATAACAACGGATCATATCTTCCACAATATGATTAACACGCTCAGTTTGACCATTGGTCTGTGGATGATATGCGGTAGAATATCTCAAATCCATTCCCAATCCTTCTTGAAGGCTCTTCCAGAAACGAGACGTAAACCTGGAGTCTCGATCTGATACAATACTTACGGGTACTCCATGTAACCTGATAACCTCATTCAAATATAGTTCCGCTATCTTTTTCATCGAGTAACCAATCTGAAAGGGTACGAAGTGCGCACACTTTGTTAATCTATCAACAATCACCCAACAGAGTCATGCCCTCGAGGAGATCTCGGCAAACCAGTAATGAAATCCATTGAGATACTCTCCCACTTCCAAGCTGGAATCTCTAAAGGCGCTAACTTTCCACCAGGCCTTCCATGATCAGCCTTAACTCTTTTGCACGTAAAACATTCTGACACAAACCTTGCAATGTCACCCTTCATCCCAATCCACCAGGCAATCTGCTTCAAGTCCTTGTACATTTTTGTAGACCCTGGATGGTAGGCCACACTTGAACCGTATGCCTCATTGCACAACTTAACTCGAATATCTCGAAAATTGGGGACGCAAAATCTACCGCGGTACTTTAGAGTACCCGCGTCATAGATCGAAAAGTCAGGTAGCTCCCCCTTCTCAGTTCTATTATGAAGGTGCAGTAGATCAGGATCGTCCTTTTGATGAAGCCTCGTAGAGAAATCCATGAAGGCTCGGACACTTCCAAATTGCTTGGCGAGTCACATCTACCAACTGAAATATCCATTAAAAGGAACTCTTCTACTAACAACTCGGCGGAGAGATTGAAAATTTTCCCTGTCTTCCTGCTTAAGGCGTCGGCTACCACGTTAGCCTTACCCGGATGGTATAGGATCTCCACTTCATAATCAGCCACATACTCTAACCATCTGCGCTGGCGCAAGTTCAACTCCTTTTGAGTGAAGACGTACTTCAAACTCTTATGATCTGTATAAATCTTGCACTGCGCGCCATACAACAAGTGTCTCCATAATTTCAATGCATAAATAACTGCTGCGAATTCCAAGTCATGCGTAGGGTAGTTCCTTTCATGAATCTTAAGCTGTTTGACCCATACGCAACCACTTTTCCTTCTTGCATCAGCACACAACCAAGACCCACGTGGGACGCGTCCACGTAAACGGCATAGTCTAATCCTTCCGTAGGCAATGTCAATATCGGAGCAGTGCATAGTCTATTCTTTAGCTCTTGGAACGCTTCTTCGCACTTATCGCTCCACACAAATGCTGCATTTTTCTGCGTCAATTTAGTCAATGGCGCAGATAATGTAGAGAAACCCTCTACAAATCTTCTGTAGTAGCCAGCCAACCCTAGGAAGCTTCTTATTTCTTTGGGTGTGGCAGGCCTCGTCCATTCCATAACTGCGGCTATCTTTTCTGGGTCGATAGAGATTCCGTCCTTGTTAACCACATGACCCAGGAAAGAAACTTGAGGCAACCAGAACTCGCATTTACTTAGCTTGGCGAACAACTTATGGTCCCTCAAGGTAGATAAAACTAGACGCAAATGTTGGTCATGCTCCTCAACATTGCGTGAATACACCAACACATCGTCTATAAATACGACCACAAACTTGTCCAGAAAGTCCTTGAAAACTCTGTTCATCATGTCCATGAAAGCAGAAGGTGCGTTGGTCAAACCAAACGACATCACCAAAAATTTAAAATGTCCATGTCTGGAACGGAAGGCAGTCCGCGGGATATCTGATTCACGATCCTTAACTGGTGGTAGCCCGAACGAAGGTCAATCTTAGAGAACACGGCGCTGCCTCGCAGTTGATCAAACAAATCATCTATCCTCGGCAACGGATACCTATTCTTGATCGTTACCTTATTTAGCTCTCTATAATCGATGCACAACCTCATCGATCCATCTTTTTCTTGACGAACAAAACGGGAGCACCCCAAGGCGAAGAACTCGGCCTTATAAATCCATTCTCAAGCAACTCGTCTAACTGGATACGTAACTCCTCCAGCTCGCGTGGGGCCATCCGGTAAGGCGCCTTGGCAATCGGACGCGTACCCGGCTCCAAATATATAACAAACTCCACGTCTCGATTAGGCGGGAGACCAGGAAGATTAGCTGGAAAGACATCAGAAAAATCACGAACCACCGGGATCTCCTCCAAACATGGCAAACTAACCTTGGTTTCTAAACCGAAACCAAACACGCAAAAACATCCGGAATCAACAAGTTCCGAGCACATACCGCCGATATAGTCGGAGAATCCTGGCGCGGATAACCGTAAACACTCCCGGGCTGGCCGTTGTCCATCCTAAAGTCCAAGCGCTTACCCTTGCATTGGATCACAGCATCATATCTGGACAACCAGTCCATGCCTAGGATCACATCGAAGTCTTCCAGATCCAACAGCTTCAAATCAGCAATCGCGAGAAAATCGCCTAGCAAAATCGGACAACTCTGAATACCCTGATTTGAAACTACAGATTCCCCTGAAGGAACTTGACACAGAAACGCATCACCAACTCGATCGAGATCCAAACGGTAACGCTCTACGAAGGCTCTAGCCACAAATGAGTGGGTAGCGCCAGAATCGAACAGAACACGCGCCAGCGGTTCTTTACCTTAAATCGTCCTATAAAATTGCACACGCGACTAAGGAAACGAACGCTCAAAACTATAACTATGAGCTAAACATTAAAACTAGGGAGAATCTAACCTGATATCACCTGCATGGACGTCTGAGCTTCCTCCATAGAGACCACGTTAACTTTCCTTTTCCCTTGTCCACTCGTTACGCGGCGGCAAAGCCTGAAGAGGAACTGGCTGAAGTGCAGGCTGAGCTTGCGGGCACTGATACTTGAGATGACCCTCTTGACGCACAAGAAACAGCTTCTCGCCTTCTTCCAGCAATGAGCCGCATCGTGCCCCGGCTTCTTGTATACAGAACAAAGCAAGTCTTTCCTTGGGTTACCTTGGATCGCATGAATCTGCTCTTTCTTCTGAGCTCCTAATCTTTGATAGCACCTTTCCAATGGATGGCCCGGTCGGCCACAGAAACTGCATACCTCTTTGTTTCTCTTCTCGGAGCAGCGTCAGGGACCTGGGTACTCTTACCCTCATCAGACTTTCTTTTATCTTTTCTCAGTTGTTGACCTCGATTCTTGGCGTTATCAATTGCCTCTACCTTTAAGGCAGCTTCCACCATCCCAGCATAACTTAATGTCGCATAGGCACTTGCTAACTGCTGGACGTCACTCCTTAGCCCAGCCAGAAATCGCTTGCTTCTGTTTTCATCGGTACTCACCAGGTCTGGGGCAAATCGGCTTAGTTTACTAAACTCGATTTCGTACTCACTAACCGTGAGCTGCCTCTGCTTTAAGTGCATGAAATCATTCATCAGACGGTCCCTCTCGACCGATGGCAGAAACTTGCTCAGAAGTAGCTCCTTAAAAGACTCCCAGGAACACCCGTCCTTCAGACCTTCATTCTCCCTCAGCCACCAGCCCTTTGCCAACCCTTTGAGCTGATATGCGGCTAACATCACTTTCTGATTATCAGTGATCCCGGAGTATGAGAACATCTCCTCGATTGATATCATCCAATCGTCTAAGACCATGTAATCTGCCTTGCCATCATACGTCGGAGGCCTAAGTCGCTGAAACTGAGAAATAAAGGTCATCTCTGGTGGCACCACGATCGGAGGCACCAGAGGAGCAGGGGGAATAGGAACATCTTGACTCACAGCAGGGTCCTGAACTCTCGGAATTTGCCCTGCCACAACTGCCTAACAGGGACTGGACCTGAGACTGCAAATCCACTACTTGCTTTGACAAGGCTTCATTGCTTGTCGCAGACCTTCTATCATTGCACTGCTCTGCGCACCTGAAGATTCTCCCACTGATTGGGGAGTCGACCTTGTCGAAGGACGCCTCGACATTCTAATGGAACAACAAAACACTAATCAAAAAACCTGGCCCACCCACTAGAACCAAACAACATAGTACAAACAATACATACTTAAGTACTTGCTCATGCTGCTAACTTGCTCTGGGATTTTCAATAATGATGTTATGCTTATCCTACGATGATTCACTATCATCACACTAACTCTTGTGCCTAGATCGGGATGCATGAATTTATTCATTTTTTGACTCAAAATTATGTGTGTACACATGTCATCCTGCAAATCTTTAGCTTGGCACGCTGTGCTTATGCAATGTTATGTATGCATGATTGTGCTATGCATTTCTAAAAAAAAAAGGCCTTAATGCATGTTATGAGCGGCGTACACATGAAAATGTTATGCACCCCATAAATACATAACATTTCCATGCAACAAAAAGAAAACGTGCTAGTCGCATTCATGTGGTGAGGTATGCACCCCATAAATACATAACCCTCACATGTTGCCTCCTATGGTGGATCCATATAAAAACACATTATGCACCCCATAAATACATAATATGCCCGTATACTTCATGTTATGCTATGAGTGTAGTGTCCGTGCTTCAGCCAAGACGTACTGATGACATGTCGGGTGGTGTATGATATGACGCTAAAACATCTAATACAAACAGGGAAAGGTTGCCCGACAATTTGTCAAGCAACCTCCCTCTGATACCAACTGTCACAGCCCGCATTTTTCTCATTAATAAATAAATCAGAGCACAGATAACTACGAGCTGTGATGCCACGTCAAGCAGGGGATAACTGCTGACGCTCAGGCAACACTATAAACTTTCAAATCATAAGTTAAATGAATAGAAAACTGATTTTAAATTGATTGGCCGTATCCCTCGGCTCAGTGGATTAGAAAGTCCACGGTTTGAAAACTATTTTATACATAGCGGAAAAAATACTTCATTTATGTTTAACATCCTAAAAGAACGCATAAGTGTCCTATGAGGACAACTTACACTATGCAAGACCCTAGATTTCAATTTATAATATTTATAAAGAAAACAATCTTTTTACGCATTTGGAAAATAATGTATGAGCTTTTATAAAACATGCTGATCATGCAATACATATAGTAGTTCTTATAGGTTGTAAAGTAACTAGCAACCTAGCATAAAATATTCCCAGAGAGCGAGTGAAACTACCACAAAACAGGTAAACTAGCAGCTAAGCAAAGACTTAGTATCACCAAGGAAAATCACCAACGAGCGTCAACAAACCTGACACGAACTCGCTGGCGAGCATGTATGTCTGTACTACTACAAAGCTAAAGAACTACCTCAACAGGTGAGGAAAACACTGCCACCACGCAGTCCACAAAGAAACTCCTGAAATTAGCTGCTCAGCCGGCTACAAACCTGAACCTGAGGCATTCAAAAGAAGAACACCTCAGCAAGAAGTAATAAAACAAGTGGCAAAGAAATATCAGATAAAAATCGAATGAGAAGAGCAGAAAGAAAAGGGTTACCAACCCTGCAAGGGAAAATGCTGAAAAACCTCAGCTAAGAATCCAAAAAAAAGAGAGACAAAAAAGTAAGTGTAATAATCAGAAAATTGAGAGAAATGCAACAAGTACTAAAACGTACCAAACTCCGCTCAAGCCTGCAGAGGCAAAAGGGAAACAATATGCGTCAAAGGAACAATATGAAAGGAACTAACAGTCCTAACTTGTAAATCACTAGCACTGGCACAAATCCCAAACTGTGTCGGAGACTAAGAACAGTCACAACCGAAAAAGCAGGTCCGGTGTCTCAAGAGTACTAAAGGGGCCGCCATAGGGGTCACACACAATAGAGTTCCAACCTCTTACAGGAACCCAAAATGTCCAAAGGGGGAATGGTGGTGGCCACGGCTCGAACTCCCTGGTACCGTACTCCCTCAGAAACCCAGCTACACATGCTAAGGATCCACGATATTCGGCGCCAAAACTGGCCGACAACACCACTTGAGAAACTACCAAGTTCTACAACCAAAACCCGCCGAAATAGACATAAACCTAAATTCGGCACACACCACCGAATTATTTCCACTACCCGCCCGAATTATTTCCCACTACCCGCCGAATTATTTCTTAGAATATAAAATTACGATTCTTCCTAGTTTAGGCCGACTACGAACCATAAATAGGAAGATTTCTAATCTCAC